>CM056386.1:12408238-12606558 GCA_029718625.1 Synaphobranchus kaupii
ACCTCAGCGCCACAGGGGGTGGTCCTCAGGACTCCATCTCATCTCCGTCAAACACCGGGGGCTCGAAGGTGATCACCTCCTCATAGGTCAGTCCTGGGGCAAGAACATGGTTTAAAATAGATCCCAGGAAACAAATCTAAACAGTACTGCAAATCCTCAGGTCCACGTTAGCCATGTCTTCTCAGAAAAAGATCACATTTAAGGTTGGTTGGTTACTACATAGATCCATTATGTGATAAAACCCAGCAGCCACAAAGAATGAGAGCTCTTGCAGGAATATCACCAAGCAACGACAAAAACTGGGTGAGCAAATATTTTCTGGATGGCACAAGTTGCGGGGACTTTCAATCACCCAAGTTACAAAGAATGAAATGCATGCCCTGCAACAGACAGACAGACACACACACACACACACACACACACACACACACACACACACACACACACGTACGTAAGCACGCACAGGCAAGCACGCAGTCAAACACAGACACGCACGCAGATGCGTGCACACACACACGCACGGTCAAACGCATACATGCACAAACTCACACATGCTTTAAAAGCATGAAAACAATAACCCAGCTGGAGACATTACTCTGACCCAGGTGTGTATAAATAGTTTTTTTTTTTAAATGTCCCTTTTCATTGGCATTGCAAACGGGGGGGGGGGGGGGGGGGGGGGGTCTTGATGTTGTCTCCACTCCAGGCCGCTAGTTGTCAGTGTTGTACAATGCTTAGGGAACAGGGCTTGCATCTCAAAGGTCGTAGGTTCAATTCCTATGTGGGGTGCTGTCATTGTACTCTTGAGCAAAGTATTTAACCTGCATCGTTTCATATCCAGCTGTATGGATTGTACGTAGAAATGTAACGGGCATAAGCTGCTCTGCATAGAAACGCGGTAAGTAAGGTAAGTAAGGTCATTCAATGTAACTCACGTTTCCACTCCTCGATTTCCAGCTCGCGGCTCTCAAAGCTCTGGTCGTAGGGCTCTGCCTCTGGCTCGTCGTCCGGGTCGTGGTACTGCGCAAAGTATGGGTCGGCCAGTGCTTCAGACGCCGTGATGCGCTTGTCAGTGTCGAGGACCAGCATCTTCTCCAGCAGGTCCACAGCTGAGGAGCAGGGACAGGGCCAGTTATAGGGCAGGACACGGACGGACGGACGGACAGACGGACACACACACACACAATGGCTACTCCATTTTTGTTGCTACTGAAGAGAAGGGTGTTTTCAGAACGGTGTTATCACACTAGTATAATCACAGTAATAGAGAAAAGATCTCTATACATATATATTCATACCATTTGAAACGTATATTAAATTCTCTAAATCCTCAAGAGACAGAAGCGGACTGCAGGCTCTTTAGCCACTGGAAGGTCTCGGTTTATCTCTTAGTCAGCCAAAGCAAACCAGAGACAATATACACTACTCACAAAAAGTTAGGGATATTCGGCTTTCGGGTGAAATTTCAGGATGAACCTAAAATGCACTATAACCTTTACAGGTGAAATTAATTTGACCTTCTCTAAACTTTTGAATGCACATGTCCAACTATTCAATGTTTCAGTACTTTTTGCACAACTTGCTGTTCTCTAACAAGGAGCTGAACGGCAAAATTCACAACAGGTGTTTGATCCATGAATCGACCAATAAATTTCCTGGTTCAATTAGAATTGGTATTTAAACAGTCCTCTTCATCATGCTGTTCACATTTTGACATCATGAGACCAAGACGACACCTAACAATTGATCAACAGTACCTCGCCATTGCGAGGCTTCAAACAGGATGTTCTCAGAGGGAAGTGGCCACTGAGCTTAGAGTGTCACAGAGTGTCATCAGCAGGTTGCAACAGAGATACAGAGAGACTGGAAGAGTCACAGAAAGGCATAGAAGTGGACGTCCTTTGGCCACATCCCACACTGATGACCGCTTCATTGTGAACAGTGCCCTGCGGAACCGGATGATGAATGCCACTCAACTCCAGGCACATTTAAGGGAGGTGAGAGGCACCCAAGTGTCACGTCAGACCATTCGAAACCGTTTACATCAGCGTGGTCTGCGTGCTAGACGACCTGCAAGGGTACCTGACCACACCACCAGGCACAGGCGTCATCGTCTTGCATGGGCCAGGGAGCATTTACGCTGGACGAGGGACCAGTGGGCCTCAGTGCTGTTCTCTGATGAAAGTCGATTCACGTTGAGCAGAAATGATGGCCGCCAACAATGTTGGAGACGTCAAGGAGAGCGCTATGCATCAGCCACTGTTGTCACCAGACGACCCTTTGGTGGTGGCGGTGTTACAGTGTGGGCAGGTGTGTCTAGTCAATACAGAACTGCCCTACACTTTGTGAATGGTACAGTGACAAGCCCATACTACCTGAATAACATCATTAATCCAGTCATTGTGCCCCTGCATGAACAACACAGGCCTAATTTCATCTTCATGGACAACAATGCTCCAGCTCATCGAGGTCGCATCATTAGGGAAAGGCCGCTGGAGACTGGGGTACCTCAAATGGAGTGGCCTGCACTTTCTCCAGACCTGAATCCCATAGAAAACCTATGGGATCAGCTGACTCACCGTGTAGAGGCTCGTAACTCTGTACCCCAGAACCTCAATGACCTGAGGGTCGCCCTTCAAGAAGAGTGGGATGCCATGCCTCAGCAGACAATAAGTCGACTTGTGAACAGCATGAGACGTCGTTGTCAAGCTGTAATTGATGCTCAAGGGCACATGACAAGTTATTGAGACATTGACATTTTTGTTGTGGTATACCCACCACTGTTGTTGGCTTTTGTTTCAATAAATTGTTTGAGATGAGGAAATCACCATTGCATGCTTCTACTTAAATGACCTACTTTCATGATACGTATAATATCACTGTAGCGTGAACTTACATTTTCCATAAATTTCACCCGAAAGCCAAATATCCCTAACTTTTTGTGAGTAGTGTATATAGCTTATAGCTTGTGTCTACGTGCATTTCTGTCACCTCTCTGTACTGCAGGCCTGTGGCCTCTGACCCACTTACATCCCAGGCGCAAGGCCATCTTATCGCTAGAGAGCCAGAAGAGACACTCCTGAAAACAAGACAACTCTCGAAGACCAAATAGTTATCGAAAACTGTTTGTGTGACGTTAAGGGCTAGGGGTCACTGTGCGCTCATTCAATATGCATGATCTAACCAATCATTAACTTTGTATATTTTACTATATGCTAATGTTAACCATGAACCAATCAGCGATATAATTATGTATGTTGATATATTACACTCTATGGCTATGTATTAACTATGCACCAATCAGAAGTAAGATAATCTATGTATTAGTTTGATTAAATATGGCGGAGACTGCCTCCGTCTCTTCAGTTCATGCTTGACCACCCTGTGTATGCAAGTACTGGACTCTTTCTTGAGAAAAATAAATCCTTTTCTTCTTGGATCTACCTGGTTGTGCTTGGTCATTATAAGGAAAGAAATTCCTCTGCTCAACACTACAAACCTGCTTAAGCGAACTATAGACTAGGGCTGCACGATTATGGAAAAAAATTATAATCACAATAATTTTATTCAATATTGAGATCACGATTATTCATTGGTTTTCAGAACATAATACTTTTATTGCAGTTTAACATTTTGAACGAACAGAATCATGCTTATATTTTCACATTTTCTAACCCTAACCTTCCACTATGAGGGAGGTAAAATAGGAGTGCTTTATTTGTTAGAGAACACCAGAGAAAGTCCAGTAAAGCGAGTTTTCATTTGTAAACAGACTGTCATTCTCGATTATTCTTGTTTAGTAAAGCCAAAATTGATATCACGATTTAAGTTTGATTAATTGTGCATCCCTGCCCTACTAAGGATAAAATCCACAGAAATGGAAAATGTGTGTAAAACGCTCACCTTTTTGCATCATGATAAAGAGATAAATGCTGATTAGTATTAACTGCCTATATCTTACTGCATATAGGCTACATCCAGTTTTATACCCCACCTGGTTCATCTGTTACTGAGGCTCATATCTGAGGTTCTATGTTATTGCCTATGCAAGACAGACATTAGCTGAAGATTAAAAATGTATGCTGCAGCCAATCAATCACGCCCATAGATTTTTCCCGGTAGTCATGGTACTTACTGAGCACTTAAGTTATTAACTTCATCATTGCTAACCACAGCAACATGTAGCAGAAATGAGCTCGGGTGCATACACTCAAGCCAGGCCTTACCCAGTGGATTAGCCCCAATGAACACATCTGCAAAGTTCCTCTTGGGCATCTGGGGCAGCGAGTTAATGTAGTTCCTGGCCTGTTGAATGAGACGCATTAACTGGTTAACAGACAGAAAAAAAACAACTTCAGCTTCAGTTTAGTTTATAGGACCCTGAAAACTAAACAATAAAACTATTGGATCTGTGGAAAACATGTTTACTAAGTCAGGCTTTTTAGGTAATCTGACACCATGTCAGTAAATCTCAGGTTTTAACCCATTCTTACCTGAATATTTAAATGTTGATCAATCATGTGTAGCAATCACAACTGATTATTTTTAAACAATGGAGTTCTAGTTCACGGACTTTTTAGAAAAAAACATTCAAAATAACCTACACTTCAAAGGGTTAAAACAAAGGTGTGCTCAATAGCAATGGCACCTGAGTAATATAACTGTGTAAGAGGCCAGCGAAGAGTGAGCAGCTGTTCCTGAGAGGCGGGCCAGACAGGGGGAGGAAGAGGATAGAGAGTAGAGTCCGCAGAATAGAAAAGGGAGAGCGGCCTTCACAGGGCAGCCTTCAGCTCCACACTACAGAACCTCAACTTCGACTCAACGCAAGCACTGGCACGTCTAGACACTGGATTAAGACTGAGCTTGTAAGTATTCTTAGTTTAACATTATTTAGAGGTTGCAACTATACCTACTCAGCCCGTGACCTGCTAAAGTTGGAGAGCAGGAAATTCTCAATTTAAAGGGTAAGTACACTCTAGATCACTTTTTTTTTTTAGCTGTAAACTTGTTTGTATGCCTACCTTATAATGACTTATTCATCCATTCTGTTATTTCAACAATTCTGAAATAATATTGTATATCATAAGAAACTGGTAGAAAAGCGTCTTTGTGCTGCCCCCAACGGTTGAAATTTCCTTTCTGCTCCCCACTCTGCCCCTGCCCCAATCGTGATGTCAGAGTACCTCTTCGGAGGTACCTCTACGTCATATGGATAATTGTTGTCGCCCACAACGGAAATAGCCGGCACCTGATTGGTTAGACGCACCACGGTCCTTTCATTTCGGCTTCACTTTTTTAAACTGGAACAACGTGACGCCCTGTTCATCAACTCTTATTCCACCTCAATAGTCCACTAAAATATGTTTCTGAAAATATTTGAGGTGAGAAATAGGCCTTGCAGTTGCTGAATCTTGATTCATATCTGATCTGCAATGGCTATTTTTACAGTTTGATCCGAGTTATACGAAATAATTTGTACATTGTACGTGCATTTATGAAAATGACGATGGACACACCTCCTCCGCCCCCACCCCTCTCCCTCACTCACCCCACAAAGTATTCTTCAAAATTATGTAGTGGGTGCACTTACTCTTTAAGTCACCATACATTACAGGGGACAAGGTGCCTCATCGTATCATTTCACCATAAATGCATACAAACAACACCTCATACGGCACTGTGACTGTACAATAATGCAGTCAATAATAAAACACTGTCCGAATATATATACGGTACATCTAAAACAGGTAAGCAAGATAGGGCTACATCTACATTTTCTTTTTTAATGCCTCTTCCCAATTTTTGACCACAATTTGGAATGCCCAATCATATTCATCAGCAATCATTACTACAACCTCCGCTGTCCATTTGGGAGAGCGGAGACAAGCATGTGCTCTCCTCTAAGAAACAGAATGTCAGCTGCCACTCATCACACCAGAGTGCTGAAGTCAGGCTCACACAGACACGACTCGGAGAAACACACTTCATGTGCAGCTCTACAGGTGGACTGCAGGGCCCGTCCATGCACTAGAACAGTGCCTTAATAGATACCAGACTGCGGGGCCCGTCCACACACTGGATCAGTGCCTTAACAGATACCAGACTGCGGGGCCTGTCCACACACTGGATCAGTGCCATAACAGATACCAGACTGCGGGGCCCGTCCACACACTGGATCAGTGCCATAACAGATACCAGACTGCGGGGCCTGTCCACACACTGGATCAGTGCCATAACAGATACCAGACTGCGGGGCCCGTCCACACACTGGATCAGTGCCATAACAGATACCAGACTGCGGGGCCCGTCCACACACTGGATCAGTGCCTTAACAGATACCAGACTGCGGGGCCCGTCCACACACTGGATCAGTGCCATAACAGATACCAGACTGTGGGGCCCGTCCATGCACTAGAACAGTGCCATAACAGATACCAGACTGTGGGGCCCGTCCATGCACTAGAACAGTGCCTTAACAGATACCAGACTGCGGGGCCCGTCCACACACTGGATCAGTGCCATAACAGATACCAGACTGTGGGGCCCGTCCATGCACTAGAACAGTGCCATAACAGATACCAGACTGTGGGGCCCGTCCATGCACTAGAACAGTGCCTTACTAGATACCAAACTGTGGAACCCGTCCATGCACTAGAACAGTGCCTTAACAGATACCAGACTGTGGAGCCCGTCCATGCACTAGAACAGTGCCTTAACAGATACCAGACTGTGGGGCCCGTCCATGCACTAGAACAGTGCCTTTATAGATACCAAACTGTGGAGCCCGTCCATGCACTAGAACAGTGCCATAACAGATACCAGACTGTGGGGCCCGTCCATGCACTAGAACAGTGCCTTAATAGATACCAAACTGTGGAGCCCATCCATGCACTAGAACAGTGCCTTAACAGATACCAGACTGTGGGGCCCGTCCATGCACTAGAACAGTGCCTTAACAGTTACCAGACTGTGGGGCCCGTCCATGCACTAGAACAGTGCCTTAATAGATACCAGACTGCGGGGCCCGTCCATGCACTAGAACAGTGCCTTAATAGATACCAAACTGTGGAGCCCGTCCATGCACTTGAACAGTGCCTTAACAGATACCAGACTGTGGAGCTTGTCCATGCACTAGAACAGTGCCTTAACAGATTCCAGACTGTGGGGCCCGTCCATGCACTAGAACAGTGCCTTAATAGATACCAAACTGTGGAGCCCATCCATGCACTAGAACAGTGCCTTAACAGATACCAGACTGTGGGGCCCGTCCATGCACTAGAACAGTGCCTTAACAGTTACCAGACTGTGGGGCCCGTCCATGCACTAGAACAGTGCCTTAATAGATACCAGACTGCGGGGCCCGTCCATGCACTAGAACAGTGCCTTAATAGATACCAAACTGTGGAGCCCGTCCATGCACTTGAACAGTGCCTTAACAGATACCAGACTGTGGAGCTTGTCCATGCACTAGAACAGTGCCTTAACAGATTCCAGACTGTGGAGACAGTCCATGCACTAGAACAGTGCCTTAACAGATACCAGACCGTGGAGTCCGTCCATGCACTAGAACAGTGCCTTAACAAATTCCAGACTGTGGAGCCCGTCCATGCACTAGAACAGTGCCTTAACAAATTCCAGACTGTGGAGCCCGTCCATGCACTAGAACAGGGCCTTAACAAATTCCAGACTGTGGAGCCCATCCATGCACTAGAACAGTGCCTTAACAAATTCCAGACTGTGGAGCCCGTCCATGCACTAGAACAGTGCCTTAACAAATTCCAGACTGTGGGGCCCGTCCATGCACTAGAACAGGGCCTTACCAGGCGCCACCTAGCAACCCCTACATTTCCTTTTGAGTTCTTATTTCCTGAGTCGCCCATCCAACAGTAACTTGTCCCTCAGGGATTTCCTTGTAAAGTCAGATCCAAGCTGACTGAGAGTCGGAAAGAAAATAAACAAATAAAACACTGCAGATTCTAGGGAATACAAAGATTACCAAGAGCAAAGATAATCCACCCGTAAAGTGAAACAGAACTCAAGATGGGACTCGTTTCTCAGAGTCACACCCGGATTGCGAAGATAAATGAGGGAAAGTTTAGGTGTGGCACCCTTTCCTTTCAAAGATAAGTTTACGAGTGGGAATGGGGGCAAAGAGTGTAGTGGTGTAGCCCAGATGAGTAATGGGTGCATTGGAATGGACGGGTTGGGGGAGGGGTCCTCCTCACCTCATGGCTGGGCATCCTGCTAATAAGTGAAGCAGGGGGCGTTCCCGTCAGACGCATAATCTGCTGAAGCTGGTTTATATCTTTGGAACCCAGGTCAAGGGGCTTAAAGCATTATAGAAACCAAAATCACTCGTTCATAAACAGTCTTCCCCAAGGGTCCACCGCCCATACAAGGTCTTACCCCCTCCGTTCTACAGGCACTGGGGACCACAGGAAGGGGGGAGAAGGGAAGGGGGTTAGAGAGGAGGAAAATCCAACGGGAGGCATGCAAACGTGAGAACACTGTGGCACAGAGAGAAGACACCGGTGAGCTGCTGTTAAGAGGGAAGCACACTGGACGAGTGACATTAACCATAAGAAATATACAGCACATAAGCCATAATAATCAATCAATCAATCAATCAATCAATCACATTTATTAGCAGGGTAGGGTGCTTCACAACTGTAATTTAAGAGAGCACTTCCCAAGCACAGCAGACATCTTTGTTTGGTTTTTTTTGTTCGTTTTAAGAAGTAAAAGAGATGAGCCCCTTCACATGAGGCCTCTACCTTACCGACCAATCATGCAAGCAAAGGGGTCCTTATTTGTCCATGACTAATTATTTATTTATTTTTTTAAATATCCAGAACATATTCCTTCCCACATCTGAAAGGACGCCTTAACAACAGAGAGTAAGAGCCTGGACGCCTCCAGGACCCTTAACAACAGAGAGTAAGAGTGTGGACGCCTCCAGGACCCTTAACAACAGAGAGTAAGAGTGTGGACGCCTCCAGGACCCTTAACAACAGAGAGTAAGAGCGTGGACGCCTCCAGGACCCTTAACAACAGAGAGTAAGAGCGTGGATGCCTCCAGGACCCTTAACAACAGAGAGTAAGAGCGTGGACACCTCCAGGACCCTTAACAACAGAGAGTAAGAGCGTGGACACCTCCAGGACCCTTAACAACAGAGAGTAAGAGCGTGGACGCCTCCAGGACCTGGCCTCACACATGCCCCAACTCAGAAATCAGAAATAAGAAAATGCATGCTGGAAGAGAAGGAAAAGCATGCAAAAAGAAAAACGATCACTGCAAAATTAACAGGAAATCAAAAGCAAACAAACTCAAAATGGATCAGGCAAAAAAAAAAAAAAAAACCTGAAAACTCACAGCCTCTGAAGATATTTTCGTCATGAGTTCAGGCCCTGGGGTTCCGACGAGCAGCGTTATTCGCTTCAACTGATCAATATCTTTCAGACCGACATAAAGGAAAACTCAGGGGAGGAACGCAGCCACACTGGAACCCAGGACACACCCACAGATTCCCAAAATGAGCCAGCGCTGCCCGGGTAGCTACAAGCAAAGCAAAGGGACAAGATGCAGATCCAAAGAGTGAAAAACACTACAGAAACTACAACGTACTGCCCACGCCATGCAAGAGAGTTAAAAATGAGTAAATAAAATACTGTGGGGGAGGGGGGGGCCATTCTCTTCCCCTTCACACAAACATAGACAGCCCCAACCAATCTGTGTGTGTTTCAGCCAAACCCCAGGCTCACCCATACACCCCTTATCTGCAGCAAACATGTTACACATTAAAAAGCAAAGGTATCCGTTAATGAAGCAAAGCACAAGCCATTCATAGGAAACAAAACAGAAGACTAAATATTGAGAGAGCCCAACATCCAGACTATATCATCCCGATGGGAACAGAACAGCTCAAGACTCAATGTAATAATAATAATAATAATAATAATAATGTAACCGGTCAATCCCACGGGTCACCAAACATGCATGGTGCTGTCTCCCTGTTGTGGATTAATCTGCCAGATATTACACTTTTTCCCCCCCTTGGGTAAGATACTGGCATTCTCCACACAGACCACTGGAAGGCTACAGAAAAACAATCCGCAGTTACTTCAGTATGAATTCTTCATTCTACAATAATACACAACTTACGTTTGTGGAGTCTTTATATAAAGAAATCATTCAACTCTCAAAATTCCATATAAAATCAATACAAAAAATGTGGAAGGCTTTCAAATGCATGCAGAAAAGCAACTAAAACACTTTTTCAAAATAAGCATATTCATATAACATATTCAGTTATCTACTTTGTTAAGACCGTGAATACAAATTAAACCACTGGAACGGTGAGCATAGAATCTACGAGGTGAGCATAGAACTGGCTCTTCTTCAGATGGGGTCAGCAGTTAGTGGTGGGAGGAGGTGGAGGTGGGTTTTGAAATAGTCAGGAAACTTAGAGGATGGTTAGTATTTTAGAGGAGTGCGAGAGGTGGAGGAGACACAGGAGAGGGAAGAGGAGGTGCTCAGTTGCCTTGGTAACTTTCCCTTGCCAGCTGGAAAATCAAACAGTACCCCAGCCTGGCCTGTGACATCATAATGCACATGCAGCAGGAGGCAAGAGATGGCGTGCACACACACACCCCATCACATGAGAGGTGAAAACACACAACTCAAGCAAACCAGAGGGTTGAAGCATCTTTACCCAAAGAGTTTTTTTCCTGAAAGCCCCAAACATTACCACAAGAACCTATGATTAACACAACGGCACTGTGGCAAACCATATCAAGGGATGTGACGAAAGAGAGACCGTCAGGAAATGTAAAAACATAAACCTAAACCACCACCCCCCCCACCCCCCCCCAACCCATAAACAGATTAAACTCATTATACCCACCCACCAACCCACAAAATCATATACCGCTGCAATTACCTCCATCAGTTAGCACTGAAAGACAAAGAGGAAAAAAACACAATTGAGCCAAAATGAAGAAAGCAGAGGTGTCCCTCCCCAGTCGCCTTCTGAGAAATGAAGATGTTGGAAAACGCTGAAGATGTCGGCTCCCAGGGAGCCTCAGAAGACATTCCAGGCCACGTTCCTCCCAGCACACAGCACTGAAGCAGAGCTAAAAACCAGGCACGCACGTGCAAGCTCCTGCGTGTCAGCTTCACAGTTAGTTACACGCGTGACCATTGCTTTGCCATCAGTAGCCACAGTCTTTTAGTATAGCGGCAAGCTCATTCTATCAGGCATCCAGCCTGGTTTCTGATCGGCCAGTGGCAGTATTAGATATTAGATAAGTTGAGGGCAGAAGCTCTGCGCGGTTAAATCCCGCAACCGTGTTAAATGCAGAGGAGCGTTAGGGCAGCGATGCCAACGGCTGCAGGAGGAGGGCCAGTGTTATTATGGTGTCTATGAAAGAGGCAGCACTAACGGCGTATCGCCAGGTGAACGCTTTGCGGAAACGCACCATTGACACCACAGGCACAAACAGAACAGACACGGGCTGCTTAAACAGAAAGGATACGGTCGGTGCCGGGAAACAGGGTCCGTCCGGTGAGCAGTTCAGCCATGATGCAGCCCACAGACCAAATGTCCACTACAACAACAGACACAGAAACACAAATTAGTCACAACTGAAGATATGTGAACTCGGCTGTGAAACGTGTGTGTGTGTGTGTGTGTGTGTGTGTGTGTGTGTGTGTGTGTCGTACACAGGTATGCAGGTGTGCAGGTGTCTAGGCGTGCCCCTGTCCTTACCTACCCTGTACACAGTAGGTGATTGCTCGATGGTGCCCACCTGTCATATTGTAGTGCATCCAATTCAGCATGATCTCTGGGGCCCGGTACCACCGGGTCGCCACGTAGCCCGTCATCTCCTCATCCGTGTGCCGCGCCAGACCAAAATCCAGGATCTGGAGGGGGAGGGGAGGGGCAGTCAGTAGCGTGGGAGGGGAACCGCTAAAAAATAGCTCCAGGATTTATGAAAATCCTATTTAAAGCACAGCTCTAAGAAGGTATCAAATATCTATTTTTTTATCTTTGGCAAGTGACAATGATGCTGTATTTTTAACTTTAGCTGTTGGTTCTAATTCAACTGCATCTTAGATACTTCTCTGAAAACGTTTCATTACTTAATCGCAAAATTATTTAATCTACATTTGCCAGAATGAGCTTGACTGTTATGCCAAAAGCAGTCGGATAAAATTGAGTATTTCAGAAATGAGACTGAAAGTGCAGGTTGGAAAAATCAGAGCCACGTCAGTATCCCTCAGCACAATGATAACACAACACAGGACACAGAGAGAAGGAGGCAGGTGTTGACGACACAATCACGGCCTTTCAACGGCTCCCGTCTGATAGATCTGACCTCGGCCCTCTGGCCTCTGACCTGTCCTCTCACCTTCAGCTCGCAGTCTTCGTTGACAGCGAGGTTACTGGGTTTCAGGTCCTGTGAAGGGTGCAAGGACAGAGGAGACTGCAGTTAAGGAGAAAGCTCCCACACCCGCATTACTGTGAGGGGCGCCAGCGTACCTTCACCCCGAACACCGAACGCCAGTTCATCTCTGGTCGTTTGTTAGCAGCAGTGCCGCAGCCAAAGATCAGGCAGCTGCTCGAATGCGGACAGCACGTTATAAACTACACAGTGTTTCTTACCAGCTTAACTTCACTTACACATCGATTACTGCTCGTCTCTCAGGTCCGAACACTGGTGAAAAGTGCAAAAGGCAAAAGAAATGCATGCACACACTGGAAAAAACACAGTTTTACCTCTAACCCTATTCATTACATCAAGTGTTGGCATTTAGCAGACACTTTTGCCCAGAGCAACTTCCACAACTTAGCTTTTTTTTTTTTTTCATTTGTACACCTGAATTTTTACTGAAGCAGCTCAGGTTAAGTACTTTTCTCAGGGGTGCACTGGCACTGTCCTGCCTGGGAATCAAACCTGCAACCATTAGGTTTCAAGTCCAGTTCCCCAACCATTATACTACACCACCACCCAAATCCATTTCCTAAATGCCATTACCCTGGAGAAGTTCAGTCACTGTGAGAGCCATGACTAAGTACCGTTAACTTGTGAAATCGGTGTCAACATGGTGAAACAGGACTTACTCTGTGGATGATGTCGGCGGAGTGGATGTACTATACAGAGAAAAGGGGAAACACAGACAGGTCATTACACAAGTAGAGAAAAGCCCTCGATCAGCAGCACTTTTTTCACACAGGGAACTGAAACCTGCCAAGTTAGCGGACTGCTAGCTGCTGCAGCACTCCTACAAGCAATCTGGCAAACTGCTGCCGCTACAGTATAAATAAAAGGTCGCTTGGCATGAGCCCCTGGCACAATTATCTGATAAGCCTGACAAGGCGATTGGCTGGTCTGCGGTCTGTATGTGGTAAAAACTGTGACAATGTAAGCAGCTGATTGGAAAGCATGTCTGTGACAGTATGGGGGGGGCTCACCTTTAACCCCCGCAGAATCTGGTAGATGAGAAACTGCACGTGGTCATCAGTGAGCTTCTGACACTTGACAATGTTGTTGAGGTCGGCCCCCATCAGGTGAGTCACCAGGTACCTGAAAATAAATGAAAGGTGGGGTTGGGGGGTCACAGTCAACTCACTGTAAGACCTTCATTTGGAGCGTCTTAAAGCTTCTAACAAGCGATAATGCAGACACACACACGCTTAATTCGCCAGCGCTATACGATCAAACAGGATTAACGTTTTGACAAAATAAGCATGCATCAACTCCATACACCTTAGCGCACACAACCAAATTAACACTTTGTTTGGAGCTACACTGCACTTCCTGTCGAGTGCCAGTTCCTGCCATAGTTTTCACAATCTGTTCCGCTTCCCTTTTTCAGAGAGCAGCCTGGTCGGCACAACTCAAACGTCTTCACAAAATATCAAAAGATAAGACAGTTCCACTTCACACTGAGATTGTTACAATTTACAAACAGGATGTAGCTCAGACAAACTATGTTCAGTTAAAGTTCTGTTTAAAAAAATAAATAAATAAACAATCACTCAAGCATTGTAAGAGTGCAATGGGTTTACAGAGCCAGAATTGACGTTACGTGCATTTAGCAGACGTTTTTATCCAGAGCGACTTACACAATTTTATTATTTTTACACATTAGCCATTTAAACAGCTTGATATTTTACTGAAGCAATTCAGGTTATGCACCTTGCTCAAGGGCACAATGGCAGTGTTCAAACCTGCAACCTTTAAATCACACGGCTAGTTCCCTAACCATGATACCACACTGCTGCTCCACAGATGTGATCAGTGCAGGGTTGGAAAAAGCGATGCCTGCTGGATCCTAGATGCAAGCCAGCACAGTTTACACAGCAGACAGAATTTCAGACGTCCTACAGCTAATATGACAGGTGGACTTTTGATATATATTTATATTATTCCGTAAAGTTATTTATGAAGTATGATAACTATCACGTGATGGTTGATGTTTTCATGAATTTCTATTTGTGATCTGTCTTTCCCCTGCTGTGTCGTCTTGTTTTCCCCTCCTTCAGAGTTAATTGACTGATTGAAGTCACCTGGCCCACGCCTTTAAAAGACTGGTTTGCCCAGCAATCAGGAGTTGCCGTTTTACTTTTGTTCCTGTGCTTCCGAGTGAGACGTTTTTTCTCCCTCACAGCCTACGACCCCGAGTTCGTTGGACCGTGGTTTTCCCGTATTTTCTTCATCTACTGACCTGTTTCCTTTACTACACATATCTACATACACAGACGCATATACACGTACCTACCTGCATTCACACATCCATACGCTCCCTATCCCCTTTCCCCTTGTTTAATAAATTTATTTTCTTTAATTGCAACTCAACGTCTCTGTGCCGCTTTATGTTGCGGTCATTCAGGGAGTGGCCGTAACAGATCTGATGATCTTTATATAGTAGCCTATATGTTTAATGTACTTCCTGAACACTGAGACTATGGTGAATTTTTGTATTGATGTTATTGGTCAATTACCAATCAAGGGATTAATTGTGGGAAGTCTTTAAAAGAGTTGTTTTTACCATTCACTCTAAGACTGGTTTGCCCAGCAATCAGGAGTTTTTGTGTCTACCAAATCATCTTATTTATGATTCTAAAACTATATCAGATAAATAGCAAATATGTAATGTGTTTAATGAACATTTCATTTCTTCTGGTAATCTATTTGAAAGAAAATCTCTGCCCTGCAACACTCACACACCCAGTATGGAAAGGTTTATCGGGTTGAATTTTTCACTGAGGTATTTCTCTGTACATGAGGTACTTCATGATTTAATGACCATTGATCCAAAAAAAGCTACTGATGCTGATTCTCTTGATCCAAGATTGCTTTTGCTGGCAGCTCCCATTTTGGTTTCACTGTTGACTCACATTTTTAACCTGACAATTGCTGGGGGAAGTATTCCTAAAGTTTGGAAAGTAGCTCACGTCTTTATTGAAAGGCGGAGAGGTTAGTGACCCAGATAACTACCGCCCAATCTCCAAACTTCCTTGCTTAGCCAAAATTTGAGAAAAATTGGTGAATAAACAAGTTCGTTCTTATTTATCTGCAAATAGTATTTTAAACTCATATCAGTCTGATTTTAGGCCTGGACACAGTACTGTGACTGCAGCTGGCAAGGTGGTAAATTATATAATCTGTTCACTGGATAAGAGAGAGCATTGCTTTGACCTATTTATCGATTTATCAAAAGCTTTTGACACGGTAAATCACACTATTCTTCTAGATAAGCTTAAATCAATTGGCTTTGATGGTAATACCTGTAAGTGGTTTGAGTGTTACCTTAATGGCAGAACTCAAACAATAGTGGCGGATGGGCATCAGTCTAGTATTCTTGAGGTTTCCCTGGGGTGCCCCAGGGCTCCATATTAGGTCCTTTGCTTTTTAATTTATACATAAATGATCTTGGCTCACTGATTACAAATAGTTATGTTCATTTTTATGCGGATGATACCATAATTTATACTTCAGCACCCTCAGTTGATAAAGCTTTCACAAATTTACAGGCTGCTCATGCCATTCAAAATGCTCTATTGGATCTTAAACTTGTGCTAAACCCAACTAAGACAAGCTATATGCTCTTCAGTAGATGAAAAACAAAACATCTTAAAAATTTTAATTTGTATACTACTATACTATGGATGGTCTCGAAATTCAGAGAACCCAAGATTATAAGTATTTAGGCATCTGGTTAGATGAAGAATTGTGTTTTAAAAGACATGTAGAAGAACTGGTGAAAAAACAAAAATATAAATAGGTTTCTTTCTACAGGAACAAAAACTGCTTTACAAGAGCATCAGGATTAGAAGTCATACAGAAAACATTTTTATCTGTGTTGGATTATGCGGATATAATCTACATGCATACATCTGCCAATACCCTCAAACCACTTGATGCAGTGTATCATAGTGCACTCAGGTTTATCACTGGTGCTAATTTCAGAATACATCACTGCATATTATATGAGAATGTCGGCTTGACCTCTCTTAGTGCCAGAAGAGAATACCACTGCCTTATGTTCATTTATAAGTTATAAGTTGCCATTTTATATCTGGTCCCTTTTAGAGTTTAGATCTATTGCGCAGTATACTCGTTCTCAAGAATATTTCACTCTCTGTAACCCACGTATGAATACTGAAACTGTAAAGGCTGCTTTTGCCTTCTATGCACCTTTTAAATTGAATCAGTTACAGGTCACCCTCAAATTGGACAGACTGACTAGTATTGAGGGTTTCAGGTTTATTTTGAATGAGTTTTTTCAGGAATCTTGTACTTGCTTTTCATAATGTATTTGTTATTTTTTAATTATTTTCATATTGTTCACATTACTCTTGTAATATTTTAATTTATTGTTTTATCATTGCATTGTTGTATTCTCGGGGGAAAAAGAGAGAGCTTTGCTCTCAACTGGCATATCCCTGGTTAAATAAAGGAAATCATCAAGACTCTGACAAAGGACTGTTGTCCGAAACGGAATTTTTCCATTAATAAAGTTGCAAGCACAGCAAGAGACACAGTGTTGCTGAGTGAGTGTGTGAGTGTGTGCATAAGTGCGTTTACGTGCTTGTGTGTGCGCTTGTGTGTGTTCCACGAGGGAAGGTGAACCGTGCACTAATGAGTCCCTCCCTATAGAACAAGCCGACTTTTAGATCTGTGTTCCTAAACCAGTCTCTCACTACCTGAACTCAAACGGCCTTCAGTGCTGTACTGAGTGCAATTCTATGGGAGTGCTGGAAGGTGAGAAACCAATCGCTGTTCTCTACCGGTTCTGAATGGTGCAGATGGCATGAGGTCACTGTTACCATGGAGACAGCAGAAGCAAGCACACGTTGCCATTGTGCGTAGGCTCTGCTCCCACACATATGTATGCACGTGTACACACGCTCACACACTCAATCATGCACAGAGAACGGTATCTGCAAAGGAAGGTGAGGAAACACGGCACATCTCAGCTCCCTGCAGGTAATGCTTAGGAACACTGAAACACCCTCTCACACGTCCTGTTAACTTTCAAACCAACTTCCCACTCATCTCACCTACAGGGATCCTGTGTCCCCACCAACCACACTAAATCTCCCCGATTTACCAGCTCCGCACGCACGCACGCACGCACGCACACACGTTTCTCTCACCACAGAGTCACGGACAAGACGCCACACAGAGTTACTGAGGAGACGTCACACAGAGTCACAGACGAGCCGCAAGCTTCACTCACACGTCGTTGAACTCCTCCAGACTTGTACCGGGTGTGAAGACATCCAGCAGGCCGATCACCTGGAACACAGAGCCAGATCTGTCACATGATCAACCCCAGGGGCTTCTCATTACGGGGTGAATGAAAGGTTCATTTTATTATTGGAACAGAAAGACAAAATCCCACTGTAGACTGTAGATTTTCCGCAAGATGTGTGTGCATTAGCTACTGGTGCCATTGAAGGGAAGTGATAAGTGAGAATTTGAAGGAGAAACAGGGCCAGTTTTGATGGAAGCACAGGGGAGAGTTGCTGGGAGACAGAGGGGGGGGATCACTGAGCCAGGTGGAGGAGCTGCACAGACTCATTGAGTTCTCAGGTGCTCTGGTCTTGCTAAAACCCTCAGGCGGCAAGTGGACTGAAAGCAATTTCCATTGGGGAAGGGAAGGGGGGGGGGGGGGGGGGGTTGTGTTTTTACTTCAGCGTGGTAACCACATGTTTTCAGGAAGATTTGCATCCGCTGATGACCAGGACAGAAAATGCAGTGATTACTGATGCAGCATATGTAAGGTGGTAGTGAGGTATCGCAACACATAACAGTGATCCTGTGCTCCGCCCCCGCGCCCCCCCCCGTGCCATCAGCAAAGAACATCCTACAAATGCATCCTTCAGGCCGGCGTTAACCTCTGTGACATCGGCTGACATTCGAGGCTGGGGGGGTGAGGTTACTAGCAGAGGGACAGCAGGTACCCAACAGCACATATTCCAGCAACACGGACCTGGGGACACACGTCAGCAAGTACTTCAACCATCTTCAGAGAGAGAGGGTCAGAAGCATCACTGCACTGAATCCAGAACTCTCTCATGTTCCAACAGTGCACCCCCCCCCCCCATTATCAGGGAAGTCCCTGTTCTCCCCAGAACTCAGCACCTGTGCCAATCAGAAGCAAAAATACAGAAAGGGGCGGTTCTAGTGTGTGGGAAGGGGAGGAAGAGGAGGAAGGCGGGAGAGAGCCGGGACTCACATTTTCGTGTTTCATGTGTTTGAGGAGACGCAGTTCGCGGTACGTGCGCTTGGCATGGATGATGGACTGGAATGGCCGGGAGAGCTTCTTCACTGCAATCTTCAGGCCCATCTTTACATCATACGAGGAGCTGCAGATAAACAAGCTCAGAGTGAGAGGGTGAACAGAGCCCTGTGCTTACAGAGTGAGAGGGTGAACAGAGCCCTGTGCTTACAGAGTGAGAGGGTGAACAGAGCCCTGTGCTTACAGAGTGAGAGGGTGAACAGAGCCCTGTGCTTACAGAGTGAGAGGGTGAACAGAGCCCTGTGCTTACAGAGTGAGAGGGTGAACAGAGCCCTGTGCTTACAGAGTGAGAGGGTGAACAGAGCCCTGTGCTTACAGAGTGAGAGGGTGAACAGAGCCCTGTGCTTACAGAGTGAGAGGGTGAACAGAGCCCTGTGCTTACAGAGTGAGAGGGTGAACAGAGCCCTGTGCTTACAGAGTGAGAGGGTGAACAGAGCCCTGTGCTTACAGAGTGAGAGGGTGAATAGAGCCCTGTGCTTACAGAGTGAGGGGTGAACAGAGCCCTGTGCTTACAGAGTGAGAGGGTGAATAGAGCCCTGTGCTTACAGAGTGAGAGGGTGAATAGAGCCCTGTGCTTACAGAGTGAGGGGTGAACAGAGCCCTGTGCTTACAGAGTGAGGGGTGAACAGAGCCCTGTGCTTACAGAGTGAGGGGTGAACAGAGCCCTGTGCTTACAGAGTGAGAGGGTGAACAGAGCCCTGTGCTTACAGGGTGAGAGGGTGAACAGAGCCCTGTGCTTACAGAGTGAGAGGGTGAACAGAGCCCTGTGCTTACAGAGTGAGGGGTGAACAGAGCCCTGTGCTTACAGAGTGAGGGGTGAACAGAGCCCTGTGCTTACAGAGAGGGTGAACAGAGCCCTGTGCTTACAGAGTGAGAGGGTGAACAGAGCCCTGTGCTTACAGAGTGAGAGGGTGAACAGAGCCCTGTGCTAACAGAGTGAGAGGGTGAACAGAGCCCTGTGCTTACAGAGTGAGAGGGTGAACAGAGCCCTGTGCTTACAGAGTGAGAGGGTGAACAGAGCCCTGTGCTTACAGAGTGAGAGGGTGAACAGAGCCCTGTGCTTACAGAGTGAGAGGGTGAACAGAGCCCTGTGCTTACAGAGTGAGAGGGTGAACAGAGCCCTGTGCTTACAGAGTGAGAGGGTGAACAGAGCCCTGTGCTTACAGAGTGAGAGGGTGAACAGAGCCATTTACGGTATTTTACCATACTGTATCAGTAAACATCCAGCTGCTTCCCCTTAATGTGAGGTGATCTTGAGTAGCAAGTGACCTATGTACTGCAGAACGTGTGCATATATTGCATTTAAGCTATTTATGTCACCTATATTGCATATAAACAATTTGGGTCTCCCGCATCAGCAAAGAATATACAAAATAATGTGCAGCTTGCCAAGTTTTGAAGCTTCCACAGACCTTGCATTTTCAAACAGGGCCTGAAATTCAAACAGCGCTTGAATTTTCAAACAGGGCCTGAAATTCAAACAGAGCTTGCATTTTCAAACAGAGCTGGTTTGAAACCTGGCCCTCCTGGACTGGAAAGCATTAGTTGTATCTAATTGATTAAAAAGAATATAAAAAATATTTATTCTTAATGAGATGCACTGCCATTTCTGACCTAATGAGCAAAACAGGGTAAATCACCCCGTAATAGATGTGAAAATTGTCTAACGAAGAACAAGTAGCAGCTCGTTACAAAGCAGCTGTTGTAATTGTGGTTTGAACATGAAAAAAAGAATGCACAGAGGGCCCCCAGGGACCGAGTTTGAGAACACCTGCTCTACAGTAATAACACTGGATAGAAAAATCATTTCTCTCCCAGTTTTGAGCCAACAATATCTGGTTCAGACAACAGGTTAGTCTTGACCACACCCAGCTTGAAGCTGGCATTTGTGAATTTACCCAAAGTAATTTGCTCCTTTTTATTATCAATACATGACTTTAACATGGAAATCACTCGCCTGCCCCGCCCTGCAGGCGTGTAGAGGTTAGGAAACTGGACTTGCAACTTCAAGGTCGTCGGTTTGATTCCCAGCTGGGGTGCTGCTGTTGCACACTGACTGCATCTAAGGATTTCATCATAGCCTGGCCACTGATCAAATTGGACAGTCATCTTTCCAGGAAATGCAAATGAATTTGCTTCACAGCAAATAAACAGCCAATAAGCAGTCTCCCTGGGTAAAAGCCATGCAACAGGAGGGAGACATGACTTTACACAAAACCCAATAAAACAGAACGCTTTACTTTCTTTGTCCCAACGCCTTTCTGCCAGCTGTGAGCACCATGCAGGTGTGTACACGCTCCGCAGTGAGGAAATGTCACCTGTGTGAATGGAGCCCTACTGTTCTCCAGTTTCCTACATTCACAGCCAAATATAAAGGAACAAGCTGCAACAACACAGAGCCGCTCACAACACAGACTCCAGGCATCCTGTTCGCCTTAAACTTTATAAAGAGTTATGAGCCTTCAATATATTTTGGGTTACATTCTAATTCAGGACGTCCTCATGCAAACTGCTCATTTTAGCTCCCACTTTAATTAGAGACCTGTTCCCTGGTTACAGATGAACGCTTCTGAATGCAATCGGACTTGTTTACCGGTAAACGGGCTACTGAATTTTCCCTATGTCTGGTGACATGTCAGTTGAGCTTTCCAAAAGACACCGCAGGAAAGAGGCCGTGGACAATCACAGCAAAGGCAGTGCAAGCTAGAGTGATGAAAAGCCGGTTACTGTGCGTTTACACTCAAACTTTTCTGCTGGCTATAATTCACATCATTAAATACTGAACAAGCCACCTGGTTCATAGCAACAGCTAAAACAACTACAAACGGTGTACCAACGTGTTGTTATAGTTAGGTTATACGCTAACCACAACATATAATCCCTGGCCTCGTTTAACTTGTTTCTAACAAATATGACTCCCTCTTTCTGGTGTCAAATCAGATATCCTGTTGGCAAATACCAGACATAGAATACATAGCGGCCCTCGAATCTAGCGACATCCTTGTCATGAAGGCAATGACCTCAACAGGAGTTGGCATGTGCTCGTAACTTTTTCCAGATCAGGCAGCCTGCGCTACCCCTTTCTGGCACCGCAATCACGTCTCAAATAAAGCCAGAGATCCACACCTCATCCCTCGACCGAGGCAGACAGGCTCTGGCACGAAGCGCAATTCACTCTCCGGCATTACCTCAACTTTGGGAAGCAGGTTTTGCACCTCAGCCATGCGCGGGGAGGCCGTGGGAGTAACACGCCCACTGTTATGGGAACGGCTCACAATAAGGAACCCGGAGCCACCGTTTCACAAATGTGAGGGGGAGTGCCGAGGTTTTCCAAAGAACCTTATCTCTGTGCTCAGGTCAGCAGGTCGCCAGACTTGGGGAAGGGCTGAATTAGCAGCAGCTCCTGCAGAATCGACAGGCCTCGCGGGTGCCAAGATCCCCATTCCACCCCCACCTGAACCTAAAAAAAAAAAACTATTTCTGGAAAGACACTGATAATCCTCCTGTGTTTTACAGAATCTATTAAAAAAAATTTAAATAATAATACATTTTAAAAAACTGCACCAGGGTCACAAGCGACAAAATGCCTTTCACAGGCCAAAAACAAGGCTGGAAACCAGTTAGGACAATACGAGGCAGAACCTGTCCAAACACACCCCTGTCTTGACACCTACGTCGTTCCAGCCTGAATCACAGAACGCAGGCAAAGCCGCCGCGTGGTAATGCTTTGAAGACCACCCAATGCACCAACCAGCGCTGCGGAAACAATTCACCTGTCTTTTGGGAACTTTTTTTCACCCTGGGCGGAATCTTTTTTGGCTTCAATAAAATGTGAGGCGCACCCACCAGCTAACACCAACAGGTTTATTTTTGAACATGGGGCAACCTTTCTATAGCCAATAAGTGTGTCAAAAAGCATGGACCAGTGCAGCAGCAACAGGATACATTTTCCTGGCTTTTCGATTTCAAAATGCCCCCCCCCCACCCTCCACCACACATCCTCCCACGCAACTGTGTGTCCCGTCACTCTTAGAGCTCAGCTCAGAGATTACAAACAAATCAATGCACTACGCTGCAGCTGCCAGGTAATGAGTAAATGCACCACTGTACCTTCAATCCCACCTTGAGCAAACACTGTCAGGGAAAACTCCAAACAAATAACTCCAACCAGAGAAAAATAAATATAATTCCCTGGCCCAGAATCCATATCGTCTAGACTCTTGCAACAAGGGGGGGGGGGGGGGGGGGGCAGGACTATGCAGAGGGGGCCCTCTCATCTATACACAAATGTCTTCAGTCACAGTTCTTACCTGAACATTCTAATGCTGATGTAATGATCACTACTGATAATTGAAAGCGATGTAGTTCTCGAAAAGTGACTTAGAATTTAATGGAAGTTAATGGCGCGTGTCAATAACCTGGCATTTCCACTCCTTCTGGGGGACAAAAACCCCATCAATATCAGCGTAGCCTTCTGCATGAGGTTTGCCAGGGAGAGACCCTCTTCCGCATGCAGCCGGAGTTTCAACGATCACCGTTCTGATCGCAGAACTCGCCGTGTGCACGATCTTTGCATTTCCTGTCAGACTCTTATCAGATCCTGAGGCTCGTTAATGAGCTCAGCATTCTTGTGCAGGTTCCTTATAAACACGAGAAACTGTTCAGGTCCCTAACTTTAGTACCAACTTCATTAGAGCGCAGACAAAAGCAGGAGAGAAAAAAAAAACTATTCTCAGGCCTTCACTTTCCTAACTAACAAAGGGAAAAAGGTTTAAGAGTAACTTTGTGTAAATCATTTTTTAGAGTGATAGCCTACAATTTATACGCATAAAGTACCCATGCTTTCTGTGATAAACACAAAGTTAGTATCGCTAAGCACACACAGCAAAGCTGTCACACACACATATAGGACTAGGGCAGAAAAATAATGAATTTAGCGTGTTAGCTTTGCTCCAGCTCTGCAGAGAAACAGAGATGTCAAGCTGATCCAAGGATGGAACAAAGTGGGAAGACATTACAATCCCAACAGGACCACTGATCAAACGCACAATGTCACGGCTTCATTGTACAGTGAAATCACCTCATTACGGCCAGCAATGGACACAGCGTATAACCAAACTATAACAACACGTATATACAATTTTAAAAATAATGATAATTACAATAATTAGACGGTCCTGCATGATTCCACAAACTGAGAATGAGCCAAGGGGATTACATTCGACCACAAGCACGGCCCGGATATGAGATATCCAATTATGCAGCTGCGGCTCTGTGAAATACAAGACGGCTAATTGGGCTGCCGAGCACCATATCATGTCACCTTTCATCTTAATTATTTCTCCACAGCGCCCCTTCCATTTCAGTAGATAAGGCATAAGCCCAATTAATGGTGCAATGCAATGGGCCCTCGTCATGGACACATCAAAGAAATTGAATGTTCAAGGTTTTGTTATAGTTCTTCCCCCACAAGAGTATTTCATAACAGCAAAAAGATGGAGATGAAAAACCTGATTTGATGCACAGCCTTAAAAAAATGTTTCAGCACCTCATTATATGAGAGTCTGACAGCAAGTGGAGGAGGTGACCACAGGGTGAAGACGAGCAACATGATTGGCTGGAGAGCTGATGGGGAGTGCTTTTCCTTGCCCTGACAGGGCATGTGCGTGTTTTGTTTGCCACGCCTGGCCGGGGATACGCATCGCCATGAGTCTGCCATTTAGTCCTTGGCCAGAGCCAAAACCAGTTTCTGTTTTGCTTTGTGGCTCCGACAGGCATTACATGACACTAAACCTGCACAGGCCTGTAATAAAAGGGCTATTCTGGTCATGCTGCAAACGGGATATCCAGCTCATCTGAAAAGGAACAGCAGAGCTGTGATTTCAGAGGTACACAAAAGTTATAGCCAATAAGACAAATGTTGGATTACAGAGTAATCCCTTCAATCCCGGAAAATTATCACCTCTTTTGTCTATAGTTTTGTTGGGAGAAAGCTCACCCCAGCTGTTTTCAGTTTCTCCAACAGCAGCAAACTGGTGTTCTAACGTACACAACAGTTCATGAATGCTCACCCTGAAATTACGGACAACAGGTGTTCTAAGAAGAGTGATGAGCTCCACGGCCCAGTCCTGAATGTGAGACCCACATCAGCAGGTAACCACACCCCACTGTGCAGTAGTAACTACTCTAGAGCTCCCCAGGAGTTTGCCTCCACCCTCTGTGTAAATTAATTAAACCCCTTCTGAAACTTCCAAGAGTCCATCCACTCAGATGTAGGTTTTTACTCGGTCGTACTGTGCACACACCAATCAGCGTATCCCTGAATGCATGACGTCCCGATGTGTGTTACTAGGAACATGTGGGGTTGGTCCCGAGTTATTCAGGCCACCCGCCAAGGAGCAAGGCCACTGAAATGGCTCCACCCACATTCCCCTCATTAATCCAGCCTCTTGCCCACTCCAAAAATCAATCAGCTGCCAGGAAACCACAGATACCTGTAGACATCCCTGTCTCACAGCATGCCCAATTCACCCTTTCCATTGCCTCCTGTTTAACTCCTGTAGGCAACAGCCATTTATTGCAAAAATAAGCATGTCTGCAATGACTGGAAATACCCAACATATCCTCTAAACTCTTTTAGTGAGAGGAAAATGTGCCCTAGATCTCCAGGCTGTACTCCTGCATAGTGCATCCCAAGATGATAAAAATTGTACAATGATATGATTGATGGTTTCTACGAGTGGGTTAACTGAAACCGACCAGATCAGGCAAGCCGTTACACCATACACAGATACAATTCTGTGGGGGGGTTATGTGTCAACGCCCACAGGTCCCGATGTTCTTACGGCTAAGGGAGTACCTACACTAGTAAAGACAGCCGAGCATTTAGATCGTTACATCTCAAGTTCCGAGAAAATCCCTACATTTCATATGTTCAGTAAAATGTCACTTCGTTGAGAGAAGAAGCACGGATAACATGCCTACCCCGAAGTGTCCGTCCGAGAGTTGTGCCTAATCTTGGTGGGACATGACTCATAGAAGGAAAAACGAGGTGACATCATCGGGTCACATCAACACATGCCTGTAGAATGCACAATGACTGCTGCGGGACGCTGTCATCTTCCAAGCAGGCCAGGGTTTTTTTTGTTTTTTTTTTTGCACTGCAACTACATAGAATTAAAAGCCACATTTGAAAAGAAAAATAATACATCTGCGCAAGTACAAGACCTAACCACATAAAACAACAAATAGAACTTTAAGTAGGACCGCAAATATTTCGTAGATGCATTGAAGTTACATTTGCAGGTTTTACAGCTCAGTTGAACAAGCCAATGAAACGTGACGCACTTAAAAGCAATACATAATCGTACTATAAATTGCAGAGACGTACGCACAAGCGAAATATTGCATCCCACAGCCGTAGATAAAGTAAGTGACCACCAGGCATTTGGGGGGGGGGGGGGGGGGGACATAATGTCCGTCATAATATCTGGGCTGTCAATTGCCGTGTGAAATACTTGGAAAGAGATCGCATGTTTTAGTCAACAGCCTGAACAACTGACCACACCTGCTGACATGTACCCGTGTGCATACATCATGCTATCATTTTGTTTACAGGTTTAAATGTTCTGTACAGAGCGATCTAAATGAACCAAGTCCCAAGAACGCTGTGTTAAGACTTACTCGAATATGCTTTTCACTGATTCTGCAGCAAGTAACGTTAAATACAACAAGTAAGGTTCATGCTGTCCTTTTAGCTACATTGGCAATGTTCCCGGAGATGTAACTTAAGCTAGCCACAGCATTATCGTCACGGTCTTCACAAAAACAAGTCAGGATAAACCCCCAGATAAACTGATGCAAGAAAGCATGCAGAGCAACATTTACAAAACGGAGGCAATTCAGTAGCGTATTGCACGAATTTGCAAGTTAATCACACGTTGAAACTTTGCAACAGTTAGCTAGCTAAAGCGGACTCGTCGATGTCTTTGAAACAACCCTGGCGTTCACGATGTGTGATTAGCAAGATAGCTGGCTGTCTAACACAAGCAACTTGTTTATCAGATCTGCATATCTTGCTAGTAGCAAGATATGCAGATCTGATAAACATGCTTGCTAATTTGTCAAGAATGGATTCTGCAATGTCTGTAAAAGCTAAATATTTCCTACATTATCGATAAATAACAATTTTTGCCGGTTAGCTAGTTACCTATTAATGTAACCTAGCCAGTCTCAGCGGCAGTCGCGGGCCTCGCCGAGTTGTTTGCCGCTATGATTGAGTAACAATATACAGTCCAGTCCTCCCCAGGCCTTGGAATGAGGCAGCTTTCGTGCATTTGCTGAGGCAATGATTATGCAAGTGTGCACACACAGTGCTAACTAAAACAAATCAAGGACAAATTATTTACCATACGGATCCGTAAGCACCGGACCCGACCGGAGACAAACTCTGGTAGCGTTCCGGGACCTCCCATATGGTTTTGTTGAGCTCCTGTCGGTAGAAAGTGGGTCTCTCTTTCTGCGACATTCCAACAGAACAGCCAGTCCCACAAAAACAGGCAAACAAGTGAAGTTATTTTCCTTTGTCAATGGGAGTAAGCTGGCTATGCGAAGGCAATATCAGAAATAAAGATGAGCGGAGTTGATCGATATGGGAACTGAATCTCGCACAAATATGCAGCTCTGCTGTGGATCAGTGTGCCGTTTTAATGAGCGCACAAAGAGGGATCTTTCGTTGGAAATAGTAAACTGAGAATGAGCTGTGTGACTCCACCGTGGGTTTCCCCAGCGCGCGAGCGATCCTTCCTGCAGTGCGCTGAGCTGCGCTCCCAAACCCCTCCCCAGTCCCGCCCAGTCCCCCACATCTCGCGTGAGCTCATTGCGAGCGCAAACAGGGCAACCAGTCAATAGCATCCATCTGCAGTCTTCAGCCAGTTTGCCAGAAACACCTTTTTTTTCATGATATGCATTCGTTGTGTGTATTAACCATAACCTGCAGGTAGTTCCGTACTGTAGACGATGAAACACATTTTAACGTTTCCTCCATCACGTATAACCGTAATTAATGCATATTTGTGTGTACATAATCCCCACTGATTTCAACCGGGATCGGTTGGGACAGTATGTAAAATGCACATAAAAGCAGAGAGAAGTGATTTGTAAATTCTCTTTTCTATTCCCGTGTAATTTACAGCTTAATCTAGTCCCACCCCCCAATTCCAATAGAGATCCATTGAAATGCAGAGAGGTTATAGTATCGTTTGTTAGAGTACCTGAAAATAAGATATCAAGAGTCTTTTGATATCCTTTAATATCCAGTCATGATAGCATCACCTGTTTACCTGTGTAATGTTCCAAACAGGTGTTGTTTGAACTTCCCAGTGTTTTGTTTTTTTTACCCATGTCCCAAATTTTTTGGAACGTGTTGCAGGCATTAAATTCGGAATTAGCGTATATTTACAAAAATCAATAAAGTTGATAAGGTAAAACATTAATTACCTTTTCTTTGTACTGTTTTCTATTAAATATATGTAAAAGAGAATTTACAAATCACTGCTTTCTGCTTTTATGTGCATTTTACATACTGTCCCAACTTTTTTGGAATTGGGGTTTGTAAATATTTTATTTTTATTCTACATTTACTAAATGTTTAACATTCCAAAACAAGCTCTCTATCATTCTCTTTCATTTAAGTACAGTAAGGTAAAATAAAATAATGTACAATTTCTCGGTTGGAGATGACGTCATTACTAACAAAAGGTTGCTATGGGTCTTGGAAATTATATTCATACTGCCACCTTGTGGAGTATGGTGGAATACTTCAGGAGGCTCCAACAAACAAATTTCAGATCCAAATCCATAATCTGTTAACTGTTCATTGCCCCTTATTTTTCCTCTCTGTAGAAAGATAACTTTTGACAACAGAACATTAACAATATCACAAGAATGGCCTTCTTCCACCTGAGGAATATATCTAAATTAAGGAAGGATGCTGAAAAAATGGTTCATGCCTTTGTAACCTCTCGACTAGATTACTGCAATGCATTATTAGCTGGTTGCACTGGCTCAGCCCTGAATCGCCTCCAACTTGTACAGAATGCAGCTGCTAGGGTTCTTACCAAGAAATGGGAGCATATCAGCCCGGTGCTCAAAACTCTTCATTGGCTGCTTGTCAAATTCAGAATTGACTACAAGATTTTACTTCTAGCGTTTAAAGCTTTAAATGGCTTGGCCCCTGAATATCTGAGTGATTTACTCATTCCTTCCTGTCCTCCTAGATTACTTCGCTCTCAAAGTGCTGGCTATTTGAAAATTCCTATTATATCTAAAATTACAATGGGTGGCAGAGCCTTCTCTTACAGAGCTCCTTTTTTATGGAATAATCTACCCATGTATGTACGGGCTTCAGACACACTTTCTGTCTTTAAGTGTAGGCTAAAAACGTACCTCTTTAGTCAATCCTATAGTTAAGGATGTCGGGGGGGGGGGGGGGGGGGGGGCGGCTAACCTTCTCTTTTCCTCTCTCACCCTGAGCTGCAGATTACTACGGCCCATCCCCCTCTCACCCTGAGTTTGCAGACTGCTCCAGTTATGCCCCTCACCCTGAGTTTGCAGACTGCTTCGGACCTGTCCCTCCTTTGGTTTATCCTCCCGACTTCACGCAACCGGAGTCCCAGATGCATCACCCCGCCCGCTTTGAACTAATGATTGAACTGATTATTGAATTGACTATTACCATTAAGTCCACCTTTAGTCTAAACCGGGCCGGTCAGCGAAGGATGGGCACCCCCTCTCTAGCCAGGTTCCTTCCGAGATTTCTTCCCACTGGGGAGTTTTTTCTCCCCTACCAGGGAGTTTTTTTACCTCATTTTGCTGGTTGGGGGCTAAGGCCTGTTTTTTTTGCTCAATTTTCCTTCTGTTTCCCTGTGCAGCATCTTAGTGACAGTTCTCTGTAAAAAGCGCTATACAAATAAAATTGAATTGAATTGAACATTGACATTACACTGTGTCCTTGTGTGTCCAGACATCTTACTATCAGTTAGATCTTGATAACGTATCCTAATACTTTACATTGATTTAATTAATTGTAGCTTGGACACTTCCATATACATAAGGTCATCACAAGTCTTTAATATTTATATGAGAATGGACCCATTACATTACATTACAGGCATTTAGCAGACGCTCTTATCCAGAGCGACTTACACAACTTCTTATTACATTTATCCATTTATACAGCTGGATATATACTGAAGCAATTCAGGTTAAGTACCTTGCTCAGGGGTACAACGGCAGTGTCCTACCTGGGAATCGAACCTGCAACCTTTCAGTTACAAGTCCAATTAGTTTAAAGCACAAATTTGATTAGTAAGAGTTCACAGTGCATCAGGAAATACTTGGATACTCGTATTGGCGGCAGTGTAGCATAATGGGTAAGGAGCCGAAAGATTGCAGGTTCCATTCCCAGGTAGGACACTGCTGTTGTACCCTTGATCAATGTACTTAACCTGAATTGATTCAGTATACAGTGCATCCGGAAAGTATTCACAGCGCTTCACTTTTTCCACATTTTGTTCTGTTACAGCCTTATTCCAAAATTGATTAAATAAATTTTTTCCCTCAAAATTCTACACACAACACCCCATAATGACAATGTGAAAAAAGTTTTTTTGAGATTTTGGCAAATTTATTAAAAATAAAAAACTAAAATTTCTCATTTACATAAGTATTCATACCCTTTGCTTTAACGTATTTTTAAAGTATCAAATTTCATATTTGGTCGCATATCCTTTACATGCTGTTACTTCCTGAAGTCTGTGACCATCAACATCAAAAAAACTGTCGATATCTTATTTTCAGGTACTGTTACAAGCGATACTATAACCTCTCTGCATTTGAATGGATCTCTATGGAAATTGGGGGGTGAGACTAGATTCAGCTGTAAATTACACTGGTACAGTATGGAACACGTGGTTGGCTAAATGGCTGTAAGTTATCAAGGGTCTGAGCTATCAAACGAGCCCCAAACCATCACTCTGTTGCCAGATATGGAGTAGATGTGGATGGATCACTGCAAGGGTTATTTCTCCGGACTCATTTTCCTATAGAACTCTATGGGGAAAAAAGTCAGGAGAAACAACCCTTAAAGTTGTTATTCAGTTGCTATTCAGCCACAATGCTTTTCAAATTTTCCCATCTCCTGGAACTTCAGGAATACATTGTGATTTCCACGTTTTCATCATTTAATGCCGCACAACTTAATAAAATGAGAAAATGCCAAGGAAGGATTGATTTTACCCTATGTCACAGGGCAATTGCTCATAAAGAGAAACACACCGCAAAGCAGATTCAGAGTTTATTTTAACAGAGAAGTCATAGACAATTGGACTCGGTTTGTGTAAAACAGGAGCAATACACAAATAACATATCATATCAGTGTTTTTTACAAACTATTTTTCAGAAGCTGAACAACATGGAGAAAGAAATGAATAAACATGAATATCCATCAGCCTCAGCTCCCCACATCCTAATCGCAACAAGATTGATAGGAACAAATAAAAAATTTCAACATCGACAACTGTGCAATCATACATATAATATTGCATACAGAAAGGGCTTCCCCATTTAATCTTCTCCTCCAACGTGATAAAGTCCAGGTGCACCTCTGAACTTGAATGGGTTTCCTGGTTGTTCTGCTTTGGTGTGCCAATCGAACGGGACACGCATACCGCAAAAAAAAGGTAATTGGTTTGGTTGTCTGTCTTGGATAAACAATCCTTTCTATTGCAGTGTGAAAAACAAGGGCAAAGTCTGATCACCTCAAAGTGTTATACAGCATGTTCACATATCTGCCCACAGTTGTTCACAGACAGTAGAGTACGGCTTCATAATATTGCTACTTAAAACTAGCAGACCCACAAACAGGAAACAGACAAGATCCCAAAACATAGTATGAATAATTTCTGATGAAGCACTCCCACAGTACACAGTACACAGTACAGAAAGGTACGAATGCTGACAGTACTCTTAAGTAAATGTCATGTGTGGTCTTTGACATGGTTAGAATGTAGGTTGCAGATAAAACATTAAGAGTTACTCAGTAGGAAATATCACTAATAATTAAATTGTTTAACATACTTTAGCAGCGCAACAATATACTTCATATGTCCTATTCTTACATTCCTGCAGCCCCGCATCAAGCAATCTCCTCAGAACTTAAAATGTTGGCACATGGGTCAATGACAAATAAAGCTTCTAAAAATGTATTTTTAAAAATAATTTTCAAAATGGATGTAATGCATATTTTTGAGTCTGGTACTATGTGTTTAAACAAGTCTCATTTGTGTTTAAATTCATTTTTTGACTGTATTTTTAACTTCACCGCCCAAAAAATGTCAGGTGGCGAAACCAAATGTTTGTAAAAATATATATATTTTCCTACTATTTATTTTAAGTGAAATCTTGGCAAGTATCCCTTAGAGTGTCTACAATGCCTAACACATTATTATTTTGTGGTTGTTTTTTGTATTTACAATAATTTAAGATTATTGCATTGTAGTGGCCAGGTATTTAGTATCGTTAGCATCTGATTTTACATTTAAAGACAGAAAAATAATTATACAAATATACAAATGAATGGATTCAATAGCTATTCACATCATAGTTATCAACTATTTGTTCACTTACCGTATTATTTATTGGTTTAAATTAATATTTTACCTGGTCGCACCACCTGACGATTATCAGTTGTGCTACCTGACAACATTAGTAATGACAGGAAATATGCTGAATAATTGCACTTTTATTTCAAATACAAAAAAGTGTTTTAGTCAACAGTCTCTATTGAGGTAAAAGCAGTAAATTGACCAAAAACAGGATGCATCACAAGATCACATTCCGTACATAGCAACTGGAATAGGCTACAGTGCAATAGACTGATTAGTTAGATACACTGTAATGAAAGATTTCATACAATTAATGGTATATTCCACTTAAAATTTAAACTCTTTTAAAGTCAATAGGAATTATTTGATGGGTAAAGCTTGTGCGTTTTCTACTCGTTCATGGTTTTTAATAGAACTTGTATTCATCCACTTCCATTCAGCTTTCCGTTCATATAGCCTATTTCAGTTCAACATGCTCATACTAATCTGGAGGAAATGACGACACGACTTCTGAGGCCTATGCACTCTAGCAGAATGATATGCTTTCATTGTACCACGTATTAAAACCCAAGCAATCGCCTGGTAAGACCCTAGCAACCACCAAGTAACACCTTAGCAACCACCTAGTAATACCAGCAAACCACCAACTACACACTAGCAACCGGCTAGTAACCACCTCGTATCACCCTAGCAACTACCCAGTTAGACCCTAGCAACCACCAAGCAATTCCCTAGTAACACCCTATTAACCAACAGGGACCCTAGCAACCACCTAGAAAGACCTAAGCAACCACCTCTTCGCCCATTTTGAAAGATTTCATACAATTAATAGTATTCCACTTTAAAACAACTTTTAAAGTCAATAGGAATTATTGGATGGGTAAAGCTTGTTTTCTACTCGTTCATGGTTTTTAATAGAACTTAGTTGTATTCATACAGTTACATTCAGCTTTCAGTTCATATAGCCTATTTCAGTTCACCATGCTCATACTAATACATACCATTGCTAACAATGTCTATTGTTTGTTGGGTAATGCCCAATTTCTATTACCAAAATATAGTGTTCTCTGTCCTTTGCTTTTTCAAGCCAACTTGAAGTTTGTGTTCAAACTTATATTGTCTACTGTCTTTCTGTAGGGAAGGCCTGTTCTAAACCTTATGCCGTACCACACAGGACAATGCATAAATATACATCACATTATACAGTAAAAAGTTCCATAACATGTAAACTCAGAGTTCAGAAACTCTAAATCTAGAATTATAAATCATGAAAAAGGTTTGAAAGTGTATAACATCTTTAACTTAAAACTAAGTTAAAGATGTTATACAGTTGCACCACCTGACTTACTGGTTGCGCCACCTTACTTTTGCAACTAATTTCAAAATAAACGGGCTTCTACTTGGACGCTTGTATTAGCTTTTGCCAATACATACATATCATTTTTAAATAGAATAAAGTTTTATGATGAAATTTTATTTTATTTTTTTACATTGGTTGTACCACCTGACATGGAAAGTGTACCAGCCTACCTACGAGTTGAAAGTAGCTATTTTTATCAATATTTGAGAGAGATCTACAAACCTTTCACAGCCATAAAAGTCACTTGGGGTCCTCTTGATGATGCAATATCACATTTACTGTTATTACCTCTTCACTTTATAATAAAAGTCCCATGTTTATGGTTGTGCCACCCTGACATTTGAGAACATACAAATTGCTGGACAAAAGTTTTTCAATTATCTCAACAGCTTTAAAACTAATGGTATTTGTGAAGTTTGGTTTATTTGAAAGGTTTCAAACATTTAAAAAATGCCATAGTATTTTATTTAGAATTTATTATCATTAAAATACCATTTTTAATAGTTTTCTTAGTCTGTTCATTTGCACGGACGGTTGCGCCGCTTGACATTTTGGCGCTGAGATGACAAAACATAAAAGAATATATATTATTTGAATGTACTGAAAATGTATTCAAACTATAGAATAAGGTGATACATGTCATGAAATGATTAAATTATTTTAAAAGGAAATAATGCTTTCGGACACAAAAATATGCATGTCATGTCATTGACCCATATACTGTTAAAGTAAACTACTGCCAAAATGAGAACATTGCAGCTGTTACATCATGAAGGGAATCAGATATTCCTCAGCTGTAAATTTTAAAGTAAATTTACACTGAGCAATATCTGATTCCCTTAATGATGTAACATTCAAAGTTTTAATGTCAAGACCGCCATTCTACTTAAATGCTAGCTAATTAAGACCCCCATTTCTACAATCCAAAGGCACTGGTCTAACAACCAAGAAGAATTTTACAAAGAGAAAGTCAGCTGTATCTGCAGCAAGCATTTGACAGACACATTTGATGGAGTCCCTGATAGTCCTCCTTATTTTCAGTAGGCAGGTTTACAACAGACATTCACAGAGGGATCCACTCTCATACAGTCCCTAGGTGTCCAACCTATTTTCACCAGTAATATTGTTCATTTTGCTTTTATTCTCATTGGAAAAGGTAGCGCCAACAGCAAATTAGAAGCTATTTAGTTGTAACTTTCCATCTGGTCCATGTAACACCTTGGAAACCGTAAATCCTTAGACTAAATCAGTTTTCCAACTTCAAACCACTGGTCAAAATAAATTTATTTTTTAAATATGTACTGCCTGCAAAGTACTTTAGTTGTTTAATCTTGTTTAACTTTACCATGTACTTACCCCATCACTACCATGTCCTCAGTGTTATCAATTAAACAATTAAAAAACTAACTGCATGAGCCCAGGTGTTTTTCTATGTTCTATAAATACAGGAAATTTGTGGAGTTCCTGGTGGCCTTGAGGAGTATCAGATGATGGAGGTCTACTTCTTGGCCAGTAGAGGGCAGTCTTTGTCTGTACAGTACTGTACTTGTAGCACTGGGCACATGCAAACATGCTGTCCATACTTTCTGCGATTGCCACCCGCTCCCTGTCACTTTATGAAGAGCACGTAGAAGGCCATGGACAGGCAGCACATCGCCACGGCGACGTGAAGCCGTGTGCCAATCACAGCAGCTGCCAAAGACAGAGGAAAAAACATGAGAATGCCACCCTGACACCAGAAATGCAAACATTAATGCTGACCCACAGATCCACAAAACAGCTGAACAAAACCACAGGGCAGCAAAGAGTCTCTACTGCTCATTAAGGTGGAAGACACCCTGCTGACTGACACCTCCTCTCTCTGGGCAGCTGGTTAGGTTTAGATTCCAGAACATGGGCTGCAACAATGCACATGGGTGAATGCTATTGTGACAGGACAGTATAAGGCTTGAGGGTCAGGACAAATCAAGGCCCATATTTCTCTCCAGCAGTAACACCAGAATCAGGACAAATGTAAGAATGTTCTGGATTTCAGGGATGTCAGTGTTGTTGCCACAGCGGAATTCTGTGTAAAGAATAAATTGACTTGTTAAGGAGTCTGGCAATCAAATCACAACAATGCCCGTTATGGCAAGGATACAAAGACAACTTATTGTTGGTACTGAAGTATATTGGTCAGCATACAGCTTACTGATGTTCTCCACTACTGTTTGTCACGATGGATAAGAGCATCTGCCAAAAGCATACATTGTAAATAGCATTTTAAATCAGGCCAAACATTAGATGCACATGCCCAGGTCAAATCATGCACATTCCAAACAGTAGATGCACATGCCAGGTCAAATCATGCACAATCCAAACATTAGATGCACATGTCCAGGTTAAATCATGCACAATCCAAACATTAGATGCACATATCCAGGATAAATCATGCACAATCCAAACATTAGATGCACACGTCCAGGTTAAATTGTGCACAATCACAGGTTGCTGAAGCAGCAGTTAAAGTGAAGAGACAATTTCCAAATATTGTTGATAATAATAACTGGATATTTCGGAGGAACCAGTTGACCACATTTACCTTTAGATGATGAGAGCAACGAGCTGGTGTGACTCGTAATTCCTACCTTTGTAGAAAACTCCCCACACGCCCTTCTTCTCTGACAGTAGCCAGTTGTTCAGACGGGGCACTTTTTTCAGGTACGCACAGGTGCAGATGAACAACAGACCGAACACCAGGATGCCATCAAATGAGTACACTGTCCAGCGGGAAGAGACACAATCGCGCTTTCAAATGCGTCAACAACGCGTGCATTCTTCTTTGGAATACCAGAAGACCAACTTCTGTACGTCGCTCTGGATTAGAGTGTCTGCTAAATGATTATAATGTAATGTAGAATATATTTTTTGTTTTGCCTATTGAACTACTATATTCTCAAGCAATTCAATCGACTAACCAGTAGGTGTAGAAATAATCGTAATTGTAGGCTACTTAGATGTCAAATAATAATAACAGCTTAGATGTCAAATTTCAGCCGGAATTTTCGCTTTCTTCCTGTTTTCTCTGGAATGCACATAATTAAACCTGTTCTACAGATGGTGGCAGGTGTTGCTTTCTGAGGCGTATTTACAGTGAAAAGCACCGAGTTCACCGAGCAAGAAAGCCCATCCAGAGCATTTGTTAATTCACGATTAGTCTGGGGGAAACTCTCTCGCATAAACCCTACACCAGTGGTCCCCAACCCTAGCTGTTCCTGGAGATCTACTGTCCTGTAGGTTTTCACTCCAACCCAAACAAAGTGCACCTCATTTAAAAGCTAGAGATCTCATTGAGCTGCTCATTAGTAGAATCTGGTGTGCCAAATTAGTGTTGAAATGAAAACCTACAGGATGGTAGATCTCCAGGAACAGGGTTGGGGACCACTGCCCTACACCTTCAGATGAACAAGACAAACAACGTCGAAATAAGATCGCATCGTTTCTTTAAGCATAATTAAGTTAACCGCAAATTTAGTGTTCAAATAATGCATGCCTGCAGAAGAAATTTCACCTGGCGCAACTAGTTTTCTAGCTTAATTAACACAAGGTTAACGAACTTCCGCAAATCACATTTCCTTTACCCATAATAAATTACTCGCATGAAGCCAAGCATCGTAGGTCAGGTTCTTGTTACTAGGGGCTAGTTTAGCCTACTACACGTGCAGACTGAAAATTGCTTACAACGTTGTGTGTGTAACCATAGCCTACAATGAATCATGCAAACAATGATTTCATAAGTTGTATTGTGTACTATTTTGTATAAATAAAATAATTAGACCTGAAAAGAATTTATGAGAGAGAAGCTAGCACTAGCTAAGCTAAACAGTTAACTTACATTGGCAAGCAAGATACTTTTTTATTGCATTTTCAATTAGCAAATCAAACACTTTTCAGTACAGAGACGGCAAGCAGTTAACAGGTTGAATGCCTCGATCTGTTTTCCGACTTAGCCACGTATGCAAAATTTAAAATGTTGCAAGTCTAGCTATCTATCCAACTAATTTGCATAGCCAGCGATTTTATTAAAACTTAACTAGTTAGTTTCTTAGTACTTTGCAAATTAATACTCTAAATGCTTCAAGACACGTTGTTAAAGATCTTACAAAGCATAACTTACTATTCGTCATGTTCGCAATTTGTTTATGTTCACTGCCCGCCCACTTATTTTCACGTCTTCATTTTAGTGCCGCAACACTAGCGGCAGTAAACAGTAAACCCAGGGTGAGAGCATACAACGAATAAAAATACGAATAACACATGTGCGCATGCGTATCCAGTCAGGGAAAAGAAAAAGATTCCAGAAAGCCCAGTTTGACGATGCTTTCACCAAAGCCCCCGATGCCTGAGCCCAAGGGGCCAACTTTCGGCTCGGATATAATGTCGCGCTCTGCTGATATTTATAATTTGCGCTCAAAAAGCCATTTCCCCCATTGGGCTTCATTAATTTTTGACATCAAAAAAATACTTCCACTCATATATTGATGTTAACTCTGTGCATTAAAAGTTATTTAAAAATGTCTTATTTTTCTGTGGTCAAATATTTTTTTCTTACCACACAGACAAAGAAAGAAATATTTTTTTATTCTGGCCTATGTCATATTTTCACCAATTACATAGGCTACTCGTAAGGCTTTGACCGTAGCCGTCTTCAAGTCACTTTGATCCTCATTGTACATGTGACTCCAAGGACACAACTGCACGTGTGAGATGAGCACAAAATGAAAACTTCCTGATTTTGAGGTATTCCCCATAGATTTCTATTGGCCTCGCTGTCTCTACATATTGTATCCTCTAAGCCTGAGCCTCACTCCTAGTGTTGGCCTACTCCAATCTTATCCGAAAAGCACCGGTGTGGGTGCAGATTTTTAGTTTATCCCAGTACTATGAAACGTGATTCAACTAATTAACGAATCATGGTCTTCAATCAAGACCCTGATAAGTAGAATCAGGGGTCTTAGTGCTGGGATAAAACAAAAACCGGAACTCACACCGACCCTTTTCTGATGAGATTGGACACCTCTGGCCTACTCAGACATCACTCTGATTGTGACTTGTTTATTTTTGTCCCATCCAAATTCCCAGGGTTGTTTTACAATCAATCCATCTAACCATCTTCCAATTTTATTGTCATTCATGTCATGTGTGATTGTATTCTCTGACGTTAATCTTCAGTGTTTTGTTTTAGTCTTTATTTGTTTTAAAACTGAAAAGGAAGAAATATAATTTTACCACTGATTTATATAATCAATTATTATTATTTTATCCACTCATCACCCAACGTAGAGGCTACACCTGTCACTGTGCAGTACAAGTGCGCATTTATGTCATGGAAATACAGGATGTAGGGTATGTGCAAATAGTTCACCAAGTGCCCAACCAGAAGGAGCAAGGAGGAAGTGTGGTCAGAGCAAAAGTATTGTAATCACAGCAGTACGGTAGTAACAAAAGCACTGTAATCACGGCAGTATGGTAGTAACAAAAGCACTGTAATCACAGCAGTATGGTAGTAACAAAAGCACTGTAATCACAGCAGTATGGTAGTAAAAAAAGCACTGTAATCACAGTAGTATGGTAGTAACAAAAGCACTGTAATCACGGCAGTATGGTAGTAACAAAAGCACTGTAATCATGGCAGTATGGTAGTAACAAAAGCACTGTAATCACAGCAGTATGGTAGTAACAAAGGTATTGTAATCACGGCAGTATGGTAGTAACAAAAGCACTGTAATCACAGCAGTATGGTAGTAACAAAGGTATTGTAATCACGGCAGTATGGTAGTAACAAAAGCACTGTAATCACAGCAGTATGGTAGTAACAAAGGTATTGTAATCACGGCAGTATGGTAGTAACAAAAGTATTGTAATCAAAGCAGTATGGTAGTAACAAAAGCACTGTAATCACGGCAGTATGGTAGTAACAAAAGCACTGTAATCATGGCAGTATGATTGTAACAAAATCACTGTAAACACAGTATGATAGTAACAAAAGCACTGTAATCACAGCAGTATGATAGTAACAAAAGCACTGTAATCACGGCAGTATGGTAGTAACAAAAGCACTGTAATCACAGCAGTATAGTAGTAACAAAAGCACTGTAAACACAGTATGATAGTAACAAAAGCACTGTAATCACAGCAGTATAGTAGTAACAAAAGTACTGTAATCACGGCAGTATGATAGTAACAAAAGCACTGTAATCACAGCAGTATAGTAGCAACAAAAGTACTATAATCACAGCAGTATAGTAGTAACAAAAGCACTGTAATCACAGCAGTATAGTAGCAACAAAAGTACTATAATCACAGCAGTATAGTAGTAACAAAAGCACTGTAATCACAGCAGTATGGTAGTAACAAAAGCACTGTAATCACAGCAGTATAGTAGTAATAAAAGCACTGTAATCACGGCAGTATGGTAGTAACAAAAGCACTGTAATCACAGCAGTATAGTAGTAACAAAAGTACTGTAATCACAGCAGTATAGTAGTAACAAAAGCACTGTAATCACGGCAGTATAATAGTAAGGAAAGCACTGTAATCACAGCAGTATGGTAGTAACAAAAGCACTGTAATCACAGCAGTATGGTAGTAACAAACGTATTGTAAACACAAAAGTATGGTAGTAACAAAAGCACTGTAATCACGGCAGTATGGTAGTAACAAAAGCACTGTAATCACAGCAGTATGGTAGTAACAAAAGTATTGTAATCACAGCAGTATGGTAGTAACAAAAGTATTGTAATCACAGCAGTATGGTAGTAACAAAGGTATTGTAATCACGGCAGTATGGTAGTAACAAAAGCACTGTAATCACGGCAGTATGGTAGTAACAAAGGTATTGTAATCACGGCAGTATGGTAGTAACAAAAGTATTGTAATCAAAGCAGTATGGTAGTAACAAAAGCACTGTAATCACAGCAGTATAGTAGTAACAAAAGTACTGTAATCACAGCAGTATAGTAGTAACAAAAGCACTGTAATCACGGCAGTATAATAGTAACGAAAGCACTGTAATCACAGCAGTATGGTAGTAACAAAAGCACTGTAATCACAGCAGTATGGTAGTAACAAACGTATTGTAAACACAGCAGTATGGTAGTAACAAAAGCACTGTAATCACGGCAGTATGGTAGTAACAAAAGCACTGTAATCACAGCAGTATGGTAGTAACAAAAGTATTGTAATCACAGCAGTATGGTAGTAACAAAAGTATTGTAATCAAAGCAGTATGGTAGTAACAAAAGCACTGTAATCACAGCAGTATAGTAGTAACAAAAGTACTGTAATCACAGCAGTATAGTAGTAACAAAAGCACTGTAATCACGGCAGTATAATAGTAACGAAAGCACTGTAATCACAGCAGTATGGTAGTAACAAAAGCACTGTAATCACAGCAGTATGGTAGTAACAAACGTATTGTAAACACAGCAGTATGGTAGTAACAAAAGCACTGTAATCACGGCAGTATGGTAGTAACAAAGGTATTGTAATCACGGCAGTATGGTAGTAACAAAAGTATTGTAATCAAAGCAGTATGGTAGTAACAAAAGCACTGTAATCACAGCAGTATAGTAGTAACAAAAGTACTGTAATCACAGCAGTATAGTAGTAACAAAAGCACTGTAATCACGGCAGTATAATAGTAACGAAAGCACTGTAATCACAGCAGTATGGTAGTAACAAAAGCACTGTAATCACAGCAGTATGGTAGTAACAAACGTATTGTAAACACAGCAGTATGGTAGTAACAAAAGCACTGTAATCACGGCAGTATGGTAGTAACAAAAGCACTGTAATCACAGCAGTATGGTAGTAACAAAAGTATTGTAATCACAGCAGTATGGTAGTAACAAAGGTATTGTAATCACGGCAGTATGGTAGTAACAAAAGCACTGTAATCACGGCAGTATGGTAGTAACAAAGGTATTGTAATCACGGCAGTATGGTAGTAACAAAAGTATTGTAATCAAAGCAGTATGGTAGTAACAAAAGCACTGTAATCACGGCAGTATGGTAGTAACAAAAGCACTGTAATCATGGCAGTATGGTAGTAACAAAAGTACTGTAATCACAGCAGTATGATTGTAACAAAATCACTGTAAACACAGTATGATAGTAACAAAAGCACTGTAATCACAGCAGTATGATAGTAACAAAAGCACTGTAATCACGGCAGTATGGTAGTAACAAAAGCACTGTAATCACAGCAGTATAGTAGTAACAAAAGCACTGTAAACACAGTATGATAGTAACAAAAGCACTGTAATCACAGCAGTATAGTAGTAACAAAAGTACTGTAATCACGGCAGTATGATAGTAACAAAAGCACTGAAATCACAGCAGTATAGTAGCAACAAAAGTACTATAATCACAGCAGTATAGTAGTAACAAAAGCACTGTAATCACAGCAGTATGGTAGTAACAAAAGCACTGTAATCACAGCAGTATAGTAGTAATAAAAGCACTGTAATCACGGCAGTATGGTAGTAACAAAAGCACTGTAATCACAGCAGTATAGTAGTAACAAAAGTACTGTAATCACAGCAGTATAGTAGTAACAAAAGCACTGTAATCACGGCAGTATAATAGTAACGAAAGCACTGTAATCACAGCAGTATGGTAGTAACAAAAGCACTGTAATCACAGCAGTATGGTAGTAACAAACGTATTGTAAACACAGCAGTATGGTAGTAACAAAAGCACTGTAATCACGGCAGTATGGTAGTAACAAAAGCACTGTAATCACAGCAGTATGGTAGTAACAAAAGTATTGTAATCACAGCAGTATGGTAGTAACAAAAGTATTGTAATCACAGCAGTATGGTAGTAACAAAAGCACTGTAATCACAGCAGTATGGTAGTAACAAAAGCACTGTAATCACAGCAGTATGGTACTAAAAGTATTGTAATCACAGCAGTATAGTAGTAACAAAAGTACTGTAATCACAGCAGTATGGTAGTAACAAAAGCACTGTAATCACAGCAATATGGTAGTAACAAAAGCACTGTAATCACAGCAGTATTGTAGTAACAAAAGCACTGTAATCACAGCAGTATGGTACTAAAAGTATTGTAATCACAGCAGTATAGTAGTAACAAAAGTACTGTAATCACAGCAGTATGGTAGTAACAAAAGCACTGTAATCACAGCAATATGGTAGTAACAAAAGCACTGTAATCACAGCAGTATTGTAGTAACAAAAGCACTGTAATCACAGCAGTATGGTAGTAACAAAAGTATTGTAATCACAGCAGTATAGTATTAACAAAAGCACTGTAATCACAGCAGTATAGTAGTAACAAAAGCACTGTAATCACAACAGTATAGTAGTAACAAAAGTACTGTAATCACGGCAGTATAGTAGTAATAAAAGCACTGTAATCACGGCAGTATGGTAGTAACAAAAGCACTGTAATCACAGCAGTATAGTAGTAACAAAAGTACTGTAATCACAGCAGTATAGTAGTAACAAAAGCACTGTAATCACGGCAGTATAATAGTAACGAAAGCACTGTAATCACGGCAGTATAATAGTAACGAAAGCACTGTAATCACAGCAGTATGGTAGTAACAAACGTATTGTAAACACAGCAGTATGGTAGTAACAAAAGCACTGTAATCACGGCAGTATGGTAGTAACAAAAGCACTGTAATCACAGCAGTATGGTAGTAACAAAAGTATTGTAATCACAGCAGTGTAGTAGTAACAAAAGCACTGTAATCACGGCAGTATAATAGTAACGAAAGCACTGTAATCACAGCAGTATGGTAGTAACAAAAGCACTGTAATCACAGCAGTATGGTAGTAACAAACGTATTGTAAACACAGCAGTATGGTAGTAACAAAAGCACTGTAATCACGGCAGTATGGTAGTAACAAAAGCACTGTAATCACAGCAGTATGGTAGTAACAAAAGTATTGTAATCACAGCAGTATGGTAGTAACAAAAGTATTGTAATCACAGCAGTATGGTAGTAACAAAAGCACTGTAATCACAGCAGTATGGTAGTAACAAAAGCACTGTAATCACAGCAGTATGGTACTAAAAGTATTGTAATCACAGCAGTATAGTAGTAACAAAAGTACTGTAATCACAGCAGTATGGTAGTAACAAAAGCACTGTAATCACAGCAATATGGTAGTAACAAAAGCACTGTAATCACAGCAGTATTGTAGTAACAAAAGCACTGTAATCACAGCAGTATGGTACTAAAAGTATTGTAATCACAGCAGTATAGTAGTAACAAAAGTACTGTAATCACAGCAGTATGGTAGTAACAAAAGTATTGTAATCACAGCAGTATAGTAGTAACAAAAGCACTGTAATCACAGCAGTATGGTAGTAACAAAAGTATTGTAATCACAGCAGTATGGTAGTAACAAAAGTATTGTAATCACAGCAGTATGGTAGTAACAAAAGCACTGTAATCACAGCAGTATGGTAGTAACAAAAGCACTGTAATCACAGCAGTATGGTACTAAAAGTATTGTAATCACAGCAGTATAGTAGTAACAAAAGTACTGTAATCACAGCAGTATGGTAGTAACAAAAGCACTGTAATCACAGCAATATGGTAGTAACAAAAGCACTGTAATCACAGCAGTATTGTAGTAACAAAAGCACTGTAATCACAGCAGTATGGTACTAAAAGTATTGTAATCACAGCAGTATAGTAGTAACAAAAGTACTGTAATCACAGCAGTATGGTAGTAACAAAAGCACTGTAATCACAGCAGTATGGTAGTAACAAAAGCACTGTAATCACAGCAGTATTGTAGTAACAAAAGCACTGTAATCACAGCAGTATGGTAGTAACAAAAGTATTGTAATCACAGCAGTATAGTATTAACAAAAGCACTGTAATCACAGCAGTATAGTAGTAACAAAAGCACTGTAAACACAGTATGATAGTAACAAAAGCACTGTAATCACAGCAGTATAGTAGTAACAAAAGTACTGTAATCACAGCAGTATAGTATTAACAAAAGCACTGTAATCACAGCAGTATAGTAGTAACAAAAGCACTGTAAACACAGTATGATAGTAACAAAAGCACTGTAATCACAGCAGTATAGTAGTAACAAAAGTACTGTAATCACGGCAGTATAGTAGTAATAAAAGCACTGTAATCACGGCAGTATAGTATTAACAAAAGCACTGTAATCACAGCAGTATAGTAGTAACAAAAGCACTGTAAACACAGTATGGTAGTAACAAAAGTACTGTAATCACAGCAGTATAGTAGTAACAAAAGCACTGTAATCACGGCAGTATAATAGTAACGAAAGCACTGTAATCACGGCAGTATAATAGTAACGAAAGCACTGTAATCACAGCAGTATGGTAGTAACAAACGTATTGTAAACACAGCAGTATGGTAGTAACAAAAGCACTGTAATCACGGCAGTATGGTAGTAACAAAAGCACTGTAATCACAGCAGTATGGTAGTAACAAAAGTATTGTAATCACAGCAGTATGGTAGTAACAAAAGTATTGTAATCACAGCAGTATGGTAGTAACAAAAGCACTGTAATCACAGCAGTATGGTAGTAACAAAAGCACTGTAATCACAGCAGTATGGTACTAAAAGTATTGTAATCACAGCAGTATAGTAGTAACAAAAGTACTGTAATCACAGCAGTATGGTAGTAACAAAAGCACTGTAATCACAGCAATATGGTAGTAACAAAAGCACTGTAATCACAGCAGTATTGTAGTAACAAAAGCACTGTAATCACAGCAGTATGGTAGTAACAAAAGTATTGTAATCACAGCAGTATAGTATTAACAAAAGCACTGTAAACACAGCAGTATGGTAGTAACAAAAGCACAGTAATCACGGCACTATGGTAGTAACAAAAGCACTGTAATCATGGAAGTATGGTAGTAACAAAAGCACTGTAATCACGGCAGTATGGTAGTAACAAAAGCACTGTAATCATGGAAGTATGGTAGTAACAAAAGCACTGTAAACACAGCAGTATGGTAGTAACAAAAGCACTGTAATCACGGCAGTATGGTAGTAACAAAAGCACTGTAATCACAGCAGTATGGTAGTAACAAAAGCACTTTAATCACGGCAGTATGATAGCAACAAAAGTATTGTAATCACAGCAGTATGGTAGTAACAAAAGCACTGTAATCACAGCAGTATGGTAGTAACAAAAGCACTGTAATCACAGCAGTATGGTAGTAACAAAAGTACTGTAATCACAGCAGTATGGTAGTAACAAAAGCACTGTAATCACAGCAGTATGGTAGTAACAAATGCACTGTAATCACTGCAGTATAGTATTAACAAAAGCACTGTAATCACAGCAGTACGGTAGTAACAAAAGCACTGTAAATACAGCAGTATAGTATTAACAAAAGCACTGTAATCACAGCAGTACGGTAGTAACAAAAGCACTGTAAATACAGCAGTATGGTAGTAACAAAAGCACTGTAATCACGGCAGTACGGTAGTAACAAAAGCACTGTAAATACAGCAGTATAGTAGTAACAAAAGCACTGTAATCACAGCAGTATGGTAGTAACAAAAGCACTGTAATCACAGCAGTATAGTAGTAACAAAAGTACTGTAATCACAGCAGTATGGTAGTAACAAAAGCACTGTAAATACAGCAGTATAGTAGTAACAAAAGCACTGTAATCACAGCAGTATGGTAGTAACAAAAGCACTGTAAATACAGCAGTATAGTAGTAACAAAAGCACTGTAAATACAGCAGTATAGTAGTAACAAAAGCACTGTAATCACAGCAGTATGGTAGTAACAAAAGCACTGTAATCACAGCAGTATAGTAGTAACAAAAGCACTGTAATCACAGCAGTATAGTAGTAACAAAAGTACTGTAATCATTGGCAGTATAGTAGTAACAAAAGCACTGTAAATACAGCAGTATAGTAGTAACAAAAGCACTGTAATCACAGCAGTATGGTAGTAACAAAAGTATTGTAATCACAGCAGTATAGTAGTAACAAAAGCACTGTAATCACAGCAGTATAGTAGTAACAAAAGTACTGTAATCACAGCAGTATGGTAGTAACAAAAGTACTGTAATCACAGCAGTATGGTTGTAACAAAAGCACTGTAAACACAGTATGATAGTAACAAAAGCACTGTAATCACAGCAGTATAGTAGTAACAAAAGTACTGTAATCACAGCAGTATAGTAGTAACAAAAGTACTGTAATCACAGCAGTATGGTTGTAACAAAAGCACTGGAAACACAGTATGATAGTAACAAAAGCACTGTAATCACAGCAGTATAGTAGTAACAAAAGTACTGTAATCACAGCAGTATAGTAGTAACAAAAGTACTGTAATCACAGCAGTATAGTAGTAACAAAAGTACTGTAATCACAGCAGTATGGTTGTAACAAAAGCACTGTAAACACAGTATGATAGTAACAAAAGCACTGTAATCACAGCAGTATAGTAGTAACAAAAGTACTGTAATCACAGCAGTATGGTAGTAACAAAAGCACTGTAATCACAGCAGTATAGTAGTAACAAAAGTACTGTAATCACAGCAGTATGGTAGTAACAAAAGCACTGTAATCACAGCAGTATAGTAGTAACAAAAGCACTGTAAACACAGTATGATAGTAACAAAAGCACTGTAATCACAGCAGTATAGTAGTAACAAACGCACTGTAAACACAGTATGGTAGTAACAAAAGCACTGTAATCACAGCAGTATGGTAGTAACAAAAGTACTGTAATCACAGCAGTATGGTTGTAACAAAAGCACTGTAATCACGGCAGTATGGTAGTAACAAAAGTACTGTAATCACAGCAGTATGGTAGTAACAAAAGAACTGCAATCACAGCAGTATGTTAGTAACAAAAGGTTGTAGGTTTAGAGTAGAGTACTACTCTAAACCTATTACTAGAGTACACTGTGGTTGTGGCCTTTACAAGATGCTTACTATATTACTATTTTTCCAGCTTTATGAATGGGTACAGCTGGATTACACAAGTTTTTACAATGAATTTAAACGTTATGTAAGTCACTCTGAATATTTTACTTTAATGTAACATTAAATGTCCAGTTAATTCCAGACTAGACATAAAATAAGTAGGGGGAAACCTGCAAGATTACCAAACATATTGAGCTATAGCTATGTAGGCTATAGCCATTGTTTTGTATAACTTTGAGTGAGTTGATATATTTCTCAGCAATGTTTACAATTGAAATTATTTTTGTAGTTCACGGGCTGTGTTCCTACCATATTGCTTTTCTTGAAATGTTGAAGTGGCTTTAATTTTCCACTAGTCTAAGCTTTCTAACCTAATTCCAACGATAGCACCGCTAAAGAACTCTCTACCCTACTGAATACTTTTGAACTGTCTCAACATGTGAATGAGCCAATCATAATCGTAGCTAAAACTTTAGATTTAGTTATTTCAAAGGGTTTGAATATTTCAAATGTCACTGTAATTGATGTTGCTTTATCCGATCACTGCTGTGTTTTCTTTGATCTCTATATAACCCCTGATATTCATATTAGATTTGAAACTGTTAAAAAACGGTTTATCAATGAAGATACTACTGAACTGTTTATGGAGGTCTTTGCTCTGACACTAACCCCCACTTCAACTGCTGTAAATGATTTACTGGATCATTTTAATTCAACAATTAGTAAAATTATTGATTCTATTGCACCTGTTAGGACTAAATTAATTTCTGGTAAGCAAAAAGCTCCTTGGAGAAATGCTATGTCGGTAAAAGCCATGAAGAGTGAGTGCCGAAAGGCAGAGCGCAGATGGCGAAAATCAAACAAATTTGCCATGACATCTATAAAGAGACACTTCATTTCTACAATTTAGAAATAAGAAATGCCAGAAAATCATTCTTCTCTGAAATCCAATACCTCCCGAATTCCTTTCTGTTAATAAATGCAATGAATTTGCAACCGTATTTAACAATAAAATTCAAGGCATTAGACAAGCCGTTAACTCTTCCATCTCTAACATTTACATAGTGCTGCCTCCTCACCCAAATAGAGATATCATGAAAAACATGACTCAGTTTGAGATCATTGATTGTAAAACTCTGAGGAAACTGTATTATATCTTAAACCTTCTTCCTGTTGCCTTGATATTCTACCCACAAACCTTTTTAAAAATGTTTTTAACTGCCTGGCGATTGAACTACTTCAAATAGTCAATAACTCCCTCCAATCGGGCATCTTCCCTGAGGCTTTGAAAACCGCGGTAATTAAGCCTCTATTAAAAAAGAGCAGCCTAGATATGTCAGTTTTAAATAATTACAGACCTATATCTAACTTACTTTTTATAGGCAAAGTTATTGAAAAAGTTGTTTATCGGCAACTTAGTAACTTTTAAAATTTTAATGGCTGCCTTGACAAATTTCAATCCGGATTTCGCCACCATCACAGACTGCTGTCTGATGTTCAGTTGTTGCTTGTTGTCTGTTGAGCACTTGAAAAGTCCTCTATAAAGCGGGGCAAAAGACGGGTGGCAGGAAGTCCTTTTGGCGTAGCCAAGGCAAAGTCCTCTATTCAGGAGAGGAAAAAGTCCTGCAGCGGTTGCTGGCAGGGAAAAGTATAAAAAAGACCACCCACAGAGAGGCTAAGGGGCTAAAGAGCACATAGTATGCTTGTCTCGTATTTTTATTGTATGTACTGTGCACAGCAGATATCAGGTAGCAAGCTGATTGTTGTTGGAGTGTTTGTTGAGGTATTTGTCTTGTGGGCCCAACCAGTAGTTTTGCAGCTTTTTATTAAGATTGTTTTTAACTGTTTTAACTTTTTATTAACATTGTTTCTAAACTGTTTTAACTTATTAAGATTGTTTTCAATTCTAATTTACTTTTTATATAATGTATTTCTATGTCTTATGTAAAGAACTTTGAGTTGCCTTGTGCTATACAAATAAACTTGACTTGACTTCCAACAAAACAACATCTAAAGAGTTAAGTGCAGACATGGCTATGGAGCACCCTAATCTCACAAAACATCTTGTTTACCTTCGGACTGACCCAATCTGCATGAGGCTGTTGGACCTGTTGGAAATGTTTTGTATTAGTAGACAGATAGGAAAGGCCCTATGCTTACATCAAACATAATATTAAATTATGCTTATTTAAAAACAGCCTGATGGAGCTGCAGCAATGTCTCCAACAGCAGCGTTTAAGTATTGGGGTCAGCTGAAAGCAGACAAGGGTACAGCGCTTCCACGTCTGGACAAGTGGTGTAATCCACGACACCATCTGTTTCCTCCTAAACCTGACTCCCCAAATTAGCCGGGTAATCTGATTTCGGCAAAGAGTCTCGAGCGTCGGCTCAGACTGCTCTCTCGCTGCTGTTAAAGCTCTCCCTACAGAAAAGACGGCCCTTACTCTAGGGCAGTGTCTGGGACAGACGAGCGATTGAGTGTCTCTTTTCCAGCTTATTTTCTCTCTGAATTAGTGGATATATTGGTGTATTTCAGTACACAGGTAAGACATCACGTTTTACTTGTTGCTGGTGCAGTGGGTGAAGGGGGGGCTTGTCATATATAAGTGATGAATAGGGGAGATGGGGAGACTGCTTCCTTTCCCCCCTTTGCAATTGGGCTGCATGATGGAAAAGATACTGAGCTGCAGTATTAGTAAACATTGTATGTTTCTATTTTTTGCAAAACAGGTATTTCTCCTTTTTAGGGCTGATGCAATTAAGAGTATTTTTAAACCAAAGGGAAATCAGATGTCATTCATCTTTAATCTACTGTTCAATAAAAAGGCTCTGGCTGTCATTTTAACTGTCTGTTTTGTGTCCTTCCTCAAGTCTTCTCAGCGTTAATTCTAGCGTCTAAAAATGGATTTGAGGATCTAATATGAGAGTATAGCATCTTTCACCCTGGCTGTAAGCAGAAACTAGAGTTGTGTTGTATTCCATACATGATCTTCTCCAGCAATATTCTTATAAGAATGCCATCACACATAACAAGCGGACGTTGCTTTAGCTATGTACATATTTATTTGTTCACTTTTGTTACCAGAATAAATTCAAAGGTTCTTCACTGTAACAATATGTATGTCATGTTTTTCCTGTCTGATGTGTGAATGGCAATTCTGCAGAGGATGGGGATCAGAAACTACAGAAAAGGTAGAGTCTGTATTTTATGTTAATTCCTGCCAAACCCTCAATATAAATTCAGAAATTGCAGTCTGATTTATGTTATTGGTCCATAATATGGGTTAATTATGATCTCTTTCCATCCATCCCAGAGAACTATGCATGTCACACATCTCCTTCTCACCTGGTCATCGAGACATCAGGTGACATCATTCAGCCTAAAAGGCTGACCAATCCTGTGCAAGAGTCACCCACCCGCCGGGACCTACACCGTGAGCTGCTGTTCAGTCACAGAAGGTGAGGGATGAAAGGGAATGAATCCCCACCACATGGTTTTAACACTGGTTATAACAACCTATGAATCTTATCACTGTCACCAGCCTAGTGTAAGAGCTCTGCATGACAGCACTCCAAATAACTGGAGATAATCACAAAACCAGCTGCCCAAATGACTGGTGACAATCACAACAGCAACAGCACTCTTTCTCTAAGACAATCACTACACGAACAATCTGTGCTGCTAATGACAATCACAACAGCACTGGTATCTCTGGCAGCAATCACAACACCAGTGCTCTGTATCACTGGTAATAATCACAACATGAGTGCTCCGTATCACTGCCAGTGATGAGTGGTGACAATCACAAAACAAAAAAACTGCAATAGTGGTGACCTTTACGACACATAAAATTAGGCTGATTAATTGATTGGTGCTGAGAGAACACTTGGTCACATGACAGATAAATAGATCTAGTTCAAGCCAGCCTCAGGTAATGTTCTGTCAGTAACTTTATATGCAAACCCTGATAAAAACCACTGTGGAACAACATACATGTTTACCCCAAAATGGAAAAGGGAAAGTTGGCTGGTTCAGCCGGTGGGTTCACCGAGTCAATTCAATAGTCCAAGTGCCCCATTCAGAACAGATAAAGAAGATCCTTTCAACCAGGATGCTGCCTTCCCTGCCTCCACTGTCTCTTTCATCCTCTTTGTGGAGGAATCTGCAGTCTGCTGCGTGAAAATAACTGGCAAACTGATTTTCACTAAAAAAATCTTTCAAAGAGTTTACTTTAAACTTCTCCTCACATACTTGAACTCCAAGAGATTGGCACATATATAATATTTACAATACATAAAAAGTATCACTTGTATTTGAGCATTTGTCATACTTTTCTTCCTATTTTGGCATTTCTTATGAACATGTATATAATGGCTATCATAATAGGTTTCTGTTCATGTTAGCTATCCAAACCAGAATCAAATGTATTACAACTGAGTACTGTCTACAAAAAGGAAAACTACAGAGGAATGAGTGCTAGTGAATTAATGTCAACTTAAGCGCATGTTGTTCAGCTATGAAACGGGAAGTCAGAACAGCCAATATGCGGTCTCTCTGTGGCCAGACAGAAAGCTACTACCGTAACGGTGCTGTCTCCCTTTATTTACGCTCTGTAACCACAGTGAAGAATAGCAGTTTGAAGTCGGAAGGTTTTGTTGCAAGGCTTTTTTTCCTTCCTTTCTCATTTCTTTCTCAACTCTATTAATTAATGTAACAAACACAGAACCTTTCATTTTAGCATGCACTAATTCACGCTAAACCTTGTTTGTGCCAAAAACGCATGAATGCATAATGGGGAAAAATGTTACATGGTGAAATAGGATGTATGTCTTTATGCAGTGGAAAATGTTCATTTCTCTCAACAGAATTCTCAGCATTCACAAAGTGCAGTTGGTCTGTTTTAATATTTGCACTGTAGCACTTTGCATTATGCTGTTATTGTCTCGTCATCTTTGGCCTCTTGGCTTGCTGGTATTGTACCAGTTCACACACTGGTGTTCTCCCTTTGGTCATAAGAACTGGCAGTTTCACAAAAAAGTTTAACGTGCTACAGACGGCAAACTGTTTTGTCTGGTTCATATGCCTGGTCTGACTCAAACCAACATGGGATTTGTGAAATCTCACACTGGCATTCATCCAGCACCACTGCAAAGCCCTCAGCAAACATGCTAAGCATGGTATGATATTTCAGTGCATGGTGACATTATGGTGTTTGTCACCATGCAGGGCAGAATAGCTCACATTACACTGACTCTTCTTCCTGTTTGAGATGGTCTGTGGCTGAGGCTGTGCAGAACTGAAAAATACCAACCCTCAGAATATAAACATTATGCTGAAGCCTTCTGCCCACACAGCTTATATGTACCGGCTCAGCACATATACAGGCTAACAAAAATATAGGCCTTCTGGCAAATTTGTGTCAAACCTTTGGCACTGTTGCCACAGGTTTGCTGCAAGCTCATATTTTCACATGCAAATTAGCTTTGTGGGCTGCCATTGTTGCAAGAATTTCACCAGAATTTCACCACTACTGGCAAACCTCTGGTAGCATTTTGTGGAAAACAATTTAGTTTGTGGCAAATGTGTTACATATTAGTTGCAAGTTTTCAGCAAACTATCCAGTTTTGTAAGGGAGACCATTAGAACCCAGAATGTCAGCACTCTTTTCATGTGAGAGCAGTGTGTTAGCTCACAGTGGAGGCCAACTTTGTCTTTAAGGGTTGTCTATCACCGCTCAGGATGTTCTTCCTCAGTTAAGATGGAATGTTGTGAGCACTATAGTTCATTAGCCATCAGCTATGTGCTATCAAAGTCCACTGAATGCTCAGCTCAGTTTTTTGAGATGCTGCAGGCCTGTGTCTGAGCGTGCCTTCAAATTTACAATTTTAAACGTAAGCTTACAGGTTGCATTCTTTACATACTATGCATTTTTACAAGCAATTTTCTGAGGTAATTCAGGTTAAATACCGTGCTCGGGGGTATGACAGCAGTGCCCCGTCTAAGAATCAAACCTGCAGCCGTGGAGTTGCAAACCCAGTTCTCTAACCTCCACGCTGCACAACCTTCCTGTGGGGGGGGGGGCCCTCAGGGGTTTGCTGCTGGGGGAGACGCCAGAGTTACAGAGGATCCTTCAGCAGCGGAGGCTGGAGCTCCTCCCACCACCACCCCCCTCCGACCTGGAGCTGGAGCTCCACAAGAGGAGGCAAAGGCAGCTGGAGGTACAATGGACACACACTCACTCTCACAAACATACACACACGCACTCTCACAAACATACACACATGCACTCTCACACACTCTCACACACGCACTCTCACACACACACGCACTCTCACAAACATACACACACGCACTCTCACAAACACACACACACGCACTCTCACAAACATACATACACGCACTCTCACAAACACACACACACGCACTCTCACAAACATACACACACGCACTCTCACAAACATACACACACGCACTCTCACAAACATACACACACGCACTCTCACAAACATACACACACGCACTCTCACAAACATACACACACGCACTCTCACAAACATATACACCTTCACAGACACACACACATGCACATACTGTACATTACATTACATTATAGGCATTTAGCAGACGCTCTTATCCAGAGCGACTTACACAACTTTTTACTTTATTTTTTTTATTACATTTATCCATTCATACAGCTGGATATATACTGAAGCAAGTCAGGTTAGATACCTTGCTTAAGGGTACAACGGCAGTGTTCTACCTGGGACTCGAACCTACAACCTTTCGGTTACAAGCCCAGTTCCTTAACCATTATATTACACTGCCGCCCTGCACACATGCACACACACCCACTCATTCTCACACACACCCACATACACTCTTTCTTTTTCTATAACACAAACTCACACACAACATCTATCTTCTTGTTTGGCAGTATGAGCAGGAGGAGGTGAAACGTAAGAAGGTCCAGGAGAACATCCCTGAGTTTGTACAGGTGAAAGAGAACCTCCGGCACATCCATGCAGCAGTGCAGTGAGCTACATCAGACATTTTATCGTTACCTGTCGGCCTTCTCTCTGCCACCTCTCTGGAACCACCGTCTTTACCTAGGGGCCCAATGAGAAGAAAGATGCACTCAAACTGGGACCCAACTGTATATATATATATATATATATATATATATATACATATATTCAGCAGCAACCTATATTTAAACACTTAATAGTGTAAAGCTTACATTCATTATAATGTAAGCACATGTAATGAAACCACAAATTAGCTCTTATATTGCAGTATTCAGATTTTTTATTTATTTTTTGTTACTTGTTAGGGTAAGCTGACTGAAATAATAATGACTGAATGAATATCAACTTAATTATTTATTATTAATCTTTATTTGTACATATGAGATTACTATTCTCAAACCCCTTTAGAAACTCCTTTCATTCGAGCCCCTTCCATGTGACTGGTCATGTATGGGGTTTGTACAAAGGATGTGCATTGGAGGAAATAGTCAGTGTAATGGTGCACCCATAGCTCTGGTTATTTGCATATTTAGACATTCTTGAGTACATTTATATTGTGTGCTTTAGGCTTAAGTGTTGGACAAAGTCCAAAATAGCCTGGTGAAAGTTATAAACCTATGATCATCTCCTGATTACGACAAAGGTGTTCTTCTCACTCCCATTTCTTTTTAAACATTGTACCTTTCTGAAAGAGTGGTAAAAATATGTGTAGAAACCAGACTGTAGTATGTACATTAATTGCACGTTAATAAACTTTAATGTGACTGTTGTTTATTTTTTGAAAGTACAAAATTCAGAATTCAGTTGAACTGAAAACATTTACACCTAAAGAACAGCTGAGCTCAAGAAATGGATCTCTGTGGATTGCTCAAAGACCAGTCCTTATGCAACTTGAAGATGTACTTGATTTTTATTTTATTACTATTCAAGGAACATGATTGGCTCACGAAGTTGAGTCTCAAACCTGGTTCCAAGCCAAAGTTTTCTTTATTCAGTCCTAGGTATAAGAATAAGTCCTAGATATCTTCAGTCCTAGGTATAAGAATAAGTCCTAGATATTTTCAGTCCTAGGTATAAGAATAAGTCCTAGATATTTTCAGTCCTAGGTATAAGAATAAGTCCTAGATATCTTCAGTCCTAGGTATAAGAATAAGTCCTAGATATCTTCAGTCCTAGGTATAAGAATAAGTCCTAGATATCTTCAGTCCTAGGTATAAGAATAAGTCCTAGATATATTCAGTCCTAGGTATAAGAATAAGTCCTAGATATTTTCAGTCCTAGGTGTTCTAGCTTATAAACATAGACAGAAATATGACTCTTTAACGTACCTCAGGTCTTACTCTGGTTTCCTGGAAGCCGGGCAGCAGCATCATACCCAATACAATTCAGGGTGCGGCTGTTCCATAACTATCTTTTGCATAATCCTAGATAAGATAAGATTTCACATTCAGAATTATACTACTACTAATAAAAACTAACAAAACAATTAGTTAACCTCATATAAATATTACTGACACAACAGCATACAGTATCAATGGACAGCAGGTCTATGTTAAATTGATCATATGTGGAAAAACTCCTTAAATGCTGGTGAGAATTTTCAATGGAATATGTTTCAAGCCAAAAGGCACAAGAGGATTTATTAATTAATATTGCTGGAAATGGATGCATATTTTAAAGTGGTCAACAATCTACAGTAATGTTACTGGTGTCTAAAGGATTTTAACCCACCTCTCCTTTACCTTTTCAATTTTCTTCCCAATTTGATGTTGTGCTTCTCCTCACTCCTCTCACGTGCTCCCCTCACATGCACTTGTTATTGAACCAGTGAATATTTTACACACTACTGGCCACACAATGCTACAGGAGAACTAGCTCTAACTGGGGAAGAGGCTTATCACTCACAGATAACAACAGCCTGTAATTACCTGGGGGATTATTGTGAAGAACTGATGCAGGGGTGTGCTGGGGAACCCTGGCCAACTTAATCCCACTATTCCCCTTGCAGAACAAACCCAACTGCATCCTGCCACTGTTGACCTGTCGTCAACGTTCCCAATATAAATATATTTAAATTAATTGCTTGGCTTATGTCAGTATTTATTAAGAAGCTGATGTCCTTGTTACAAATAAAGACGGAAATGTATACTTAATCCTACTGACCTCATCACCAACTACAACAGTAAATAATCATACACAGCACTCATCAAGTACCAATGAAAATAATATTTCAACATTGAAAGAATTGCTTGCAGAATACCATGAAAACTCAAATGCTTGACCTCCATATGTGACATTTATTATGTTCATCTGATACGTAGGTTAAGAATAATGAAGGGATGGCGAAAATAATTTAATATCATACTCTGTACAATGCAACACATTTCATCATTCCTATCATGCAAATCTTGATGGTCTCTTGATTGCCTTTGCCACAGCGATGTAAATGTAGTAAGAAACAGGAAGGCAACGGCATTGAGAGCAAGAGAAGGAGAGAGAGAGAGAGTGTAGTATTTAAGCTGTGACACTGCCTGGGACAACACATTTAAATTTTGTGCCTGAAAGTCAGGGGGCCAGAAAGCCAGCAGTTAAGAAGCCTACAATGTATCCTACAATGGACTATTACGAGTTCACCATCGACCCACTTATTGACTACGAAAACCTGACTTGGTTGGATTGCCCGGGCACAAGCCTACCACTGTCCAACGTTTACCTCCCCACTCTGTACTTTCTCATATTCTTCGCGGGTGTCTCAGGAAACGTCTTCGTCATCGTGGTCATGTGCGCCAAATGCAGAGGCGGCGGCCGGCTGGTGGACACCTTCGTGCTGAACCTGGCGGTGGCCGACCTGATGTTTGTGTTCACACTGCCGCTGTGGGCTGTCTCGGCTCTGCAGGATCACAGCTGGGTCTTTGGCGATGGCCTGTGCAAGATCAGCAGCTATGTCATCGCCGTCAACCGCTTCTCCAACATCTTCTTCCTCGCCTGCATGAGCGTGGACCGATACTTGGCAGTGGTACGCATGCTGGACTCCCGCTTCCTCAGGACCGCCGGCTGCGTGCGGCTCACCTGCGGTGGGGTGTGGGCATTCTCCTTTGCCCTGGGGGCCCCCTCCCTGCTCTTCCGCAGGGTGGTGGAGTCGGAGGAGGGCATCGACTTCTGCGTTGAGGACAGCAGGTCCCCCGCCTTCCAGGGGCTGAGCCTGGCCTCCTTCTTCCTGGCGTTCGTGCTGCCTGTGCTGGTCATCGTGTTCTGCTACGGCTCCATCCTGGCCCGGCTCCGGCACCGGGCCGGCCTGGGGAAAGCCCAAACAGAGGCCCGCCGTCGCCACTCGCACAAGATCGTCTTTGCTATCGTCGCGGCCTTCGTGTTCTCCTGGACGCCCTTCAACATCTTCAAGACCATCCTGATTAGCTCCAGGATTCAGGGTGTGGTCCTCTCTTGCAGTGCAGAGTCACTCCTGGCCAAGGGACTGATCCTCTCTACTTGCTTAGCCTTCTGCAATAGCTGTGCCAACCCAGCCATCTACCTGTTCCTGGATCAGCACTTCCGGAACCGCGCCCATGGACTCTGCCATGGCTGTTTGTGTCAGCGGGGTCCTCGCAGGGGGCCGGCCTCATCCAGCTCCCTCTCTTTCGGAACCTCCGACAGCTGTTCTGGGTCAGCCACCACCCGCACTCGCTTTTTCTCCATCACTCAGAATGACTGACTCCCAAACTTTCCAATACCCCATCCCCCAAGACAGCAGCTACTTTCAGAAATATGCTTTCTTAATCCAAGACGTTGTTCTTGTTATCAAATCATGATTTATGTATTGAGGCTTGTTTAAACATTCATTTCAGAGGATGGATAAATATTTGCACGCTGTCATTATTAGCATTAGTACAGTCAGAGAAGTGTGGCATATAAACAAGGTACGATCATTTTAACGTTCTATGAATTCTGCAACAAAAACCAGGAGTAAATTTAGAAGCATTCATTTATTACTTATTCTTTTTCTACATTTTAATCAGGAAGATAAATATATTATATAATAGTACTGCCAAAGGAATCTATGCATTTTAGTTACTGATTTGTGTATAAAAAACCTGACAACAAAGAATGAATATAGTCAAATAAATAAAAAATAAATATAGAACAAATCACAAGCGAGCAGGCTAAACATTTACACTCTGGAATTGTTTCTTAAATTCTATTCTATATCAGAAATGGAGAACAACATAATAGAAAAAGACAGAGGCTGACTATAGGCTTCACCATTGTTAACTCAGAGGCTTAAAAACTTGGAAGTTATTCATGATTCTTTTCATCTACTAATTGAGTCAGCATATTTTATTATTACAACTGTTAATATATATTAAAAATAGTTTTATGCATGTGCTTTCTGTTCGATTAGTGTTGTCACTATCCAATAAATTAACAGTAAAGTACAAATAATGTATTAATAATATAATATAAAAACATAATATAATTCCATATATATTATTCCAAATGAATAAAGCAAAAATAGAAATTAACTCTTAATTGTGCATTAATTATAATTATGTAACATCTATAATACTTTTGATGATATACAGTTCAAAAAAGACCAAAATAGACCCTACATAAATTAATTCACAGAAGTTTTAAGAACTATATTGAAAATAAGATTATTACTATTCTCTATTGTATGCCTTTATTGTGGTGTAAAATATTAAAAATTGTAAGTTGAAGACAAATGATAAACAGAATATTTTACCTGATTTTTCAAGAGCATTTCATAAATTATTCTAATTGATTGCTGACATGTTATTACATGTTATTCTTTCTGTTTCTGTGCAAGCAGTGCTCATTAACTCAAAGCATTACGTAAATTTGAGTTATTTTTATACATAACCATTCAATTTTGAATTGCATTGTACCCTCTCTACTGTGTAATCCTAGCTTTTGCAACTTCCTTACAGCTTAAAATAAATGATAAAGGCTTACATATCATAATTAAAAAAAAAAAAAAAATACTGCTTGGCTACATTTAGGAATTAATATGTTTTTGCTTGGGGGGGGGGGGGTTTACAAATAAAAACTTGCCTTTTACACAACAAATGTGAAATATTTATTATGTTGACAGCATTTTCAAGTGAGAATTGGAAAGTCATCCATTGCTGCCATCTTAATCTAACTGTAAAGAGTGATTAAAAAAAGAAGAAGATTACTTACCTTCAAAGACAGGTAATGATTATCACACCAGAGCATTCAGATAAAATGCAGGAAAATGGCAGACAAAATACATTTAAAGATAAATTCCTCCTGAGAACAGAGAATGACTGTGCTGAGGTCAGATGTTTTTTCACATGGGAAAATGTCTCTGCAGTGGACTTGAGAGTTCAAGGGTTCATTTGTGCCCACACTGTCTTGTGTGCCCTGGAAGAGATTAATCATATAGTTTCAGTAGTTTCATGAAAAATTTTCATTTTCATGCCACATCTGTGGGAAACTATCATTATGTGTCAAAGTGTCTAAGAACAGCAAAATAGCTTCACCTTTGCCAACAAGCTTTTCTGCTCTTTCCTGCCTCAGTAATAAAGTTCAAGTTTAATCATTTTCATGTTTTTTCACAATAATCACTGATCTATTCATACAATTTATAAATTTATAATTAACTTACTGAAAAACAAAGAAACCAGGGGACATACACCTAAGTATATGAAATATGCATATTACACACATTTGTGATATTAACATACCTTGCAGTAATATTAAACATGGATATTGAGGACATGAGTACATGGATATATTGAAGGATTATATTCCACTTTTTGCAGAAACACAGAAAAACTGCAATAAGTTTAATTAAAACAATACAGTCTGTTGTATTTATCATCTATAAGCAGTTTGGAGATTGGATTAGCTTCACAACCTGTTCTAACAATAAAGCTGTTTTTCTTCTGTAGCAACCAGATTGCAACCCCTCTTGTCCCTTTGAAGCTACAGTGAAGAGTACGGTGAGCTTTATGCTTGAGGAAGAGCCCTGATGAAAAACAAAGATGTTTTCAATACGTCTTCTTATCTGATCTGAGCCCTGGCAGCGGCTCTGGCACTGAACTACATTTAGTCCAGAAATGATGAATGGCTCTGAAACAAATCTTTTGTAACTGCTTTGAGTAATATTATAACCTTATGAGCTAAAAAAAAAAAAGGCAAACACAACACCCCAGCTCTGAGGTGTTTTAGCAGGCTCAGGTCATGCCATAAGATCAAGCTGAAAGAAATTATAACTGTTATCTGTGATTTGGTGACTAATAACAGTCACGATAACGTTAACAGGCATGTCTCAAATGCACTGGCGACAGTATAGAGTGGTTATGGGGTAGGCTTTGCAACCCAAATGGGGTACTGCTATTGCATCCTGGAGAATTGTGCAAACACAAAGTAAATATTAAAGTAAATATATCCAGCTGTAAAAATGTAACATATGTCAGACATAGGCCTATGATTACGCTGTAGGATACCCCAGACAAAAAGATCTTCCATAAAATGAAACTATGAATGTAGTTGAAGATCATCATAAAGGGTAGACTTGTGAAAGCCAAAAGAAATTACAGTGAGCACCATAATTCATTGGACAGTGACACATTATTTGTTATTTTGGTTCTGAAAGGATGCAATGACAATGAGGTTGAAGTGCGTTTGAATGGACCTCTATGGGATTTGGGGGGTGGGACTAGATTTAGCTGTAAATTACACTGGAACAGTATGGAACACGGTTGGCTAAATGGCTCTAAGTCACCAAGGGTCTGACGTATCAAACAAGCCTTAAACCATCACTCTGCTGCCAGATATGCAGTAGATATGGATGGATAACCTGAAGGGTTTCTTCTCCTGGCTTATTTTTCCATAGAGTTCAATAGGAAAATTTGTCAGGAGAAACAACCCTTAAAGTGATCCATCCATATCTACTGCATATCTGGCAGCAGAGTGATGGTTTAATGCTTGTTTGATACGTCAGACCCTTGGTGACTTAGAGCCATTTAGCCAACCATGTGTTCCATACTGTTCCAGTGTAATTTACAGCTAAATCTAGTCCCACCCCCCAAATCCCATAGAGGTCTTGTATCTTTGTATGCTGCTGGTATGAATGCACAACTGCATACAGACTGAATAATTATGGAGTCTTTTGATATTGTTGGGTCACAGAAAGTCATGGCATGCAAAGGATATGCGACCAAATATTAAAAATGATTACTTTATTCTACATTATGTTAAACTGTCCAATATTTTTGATGCTTGAAAATTGGGGGGACTATGTACAAAAGGTTCTATAATTTCTAAACGGTTCATCTGATATGGATGAAAATACCCTCAAATTAAAGCTGACAGTCTGCACTTCAACCTCATTGTCATTGTATCTTTTCAAACTCAAAGTTCTAGAGTACAGAACCAAAATAACAAAAAATGTGTCACTGTCCAATGAATTATGGTGCTCACTGTATGTATAGCCTAATTTCTGAAGTGGTATACATTTCAAACAGTCAAAAAGGTTTATCTAATCTGAGCTTTAACATGTTGTATATAATGACGATTTGACATAACCTGTATACTTGATCTTAATTGACACACAGGCCGAGAGTTTTGTTTTCGCTTTTCATACGTATACTCGTTGGTGCACAATAAAAAACAGCGTGCAGACTGGGCCTACTTAAAAATTGCTTTCTGTTGCCACCTAGCGACAATAGCTTTGCAGAACAGAAATCTGGCACAGGATTGGAACCACAGAACTCAGCGATTGGAAAGGATTTATCAGTCGGTCGTCAGCACTGAATTGCACGACCAGAAATTTTTAACCACACGATGTAAACCGTTCTTTAATCAATCAAATAAAATGTTTAAAAGTTACCGTACACAGGTAGGTTATGCATGCATTGATAGAAATATAACACGTGTAGTTCATCAATTTGTTCTTACTGTAAAAAATATATATATATAATGGCGGTAGCAGTCTAATTCATGTCCCAATTGAAATTAAAGTTTATTAAAACGGGATATAAGCCTAGTTTAGGCCTACGTCTCAATATTTCTATTCGCAGCCAATTACTTGTCTACGTTGTTCCTCTAGAACACATGCTCGCTCTACTTGTAAAGTTCATACGATGGACTTACGAACGCATCTTACAGCTTTAGGCTATCGTATAGGCCTATTATAAGCCACGATGAGCTACGGGAGTCACGGGGGGGAGAAAAAAATTTTAAACTTTTTTTTGTTTTGTTACTGAAGGCTTCGATGGTCTCCAACTATAGGATGTAACACATTGACCTGCACCTGTGATAGTGTACAGAGCCATGGACAGTTTCACCACGTGCATTCTCCAGAATAAAAACGTTTTGTTTTTTATTGCAAATTGTGGTAAGTCATAGGCCTACATAACTCGTCAAAAGCAGTAAATTACAATGCCCTGCTCTATCCATAGTTAGGATATCCTTGACAAAGACGAGCAAAGAATAAAATATAAAATAAACAATACAGGTATGGGTCCGTGTAACGCTTATCAGTTTGACTTCCTTATGCATAGGCCTACCTCAAATTGAAAAATTGGATTCAATATTTAAATTAAAATTGTTTTATCCTTGAAATAATAGGAAAATGTATTATTCAAACTCGTTTCTCCAATTTTCTGATTCACCGCTTGTCTTTTGAAAGCAAATTGCATTGTTGGCGTGAGTGGGAAAACCGGGGTAGCCTATTTTCTAATATCAACGAGTGGGACGGACACAACCATGACCGTAGGGGAGCGATAACGTCACCAAAATACTTATTTCTTATTTCTCACTGGGGCTTTAATTAGCCTTTGACTTACCTTGACTTTTATGGTTCAGGATAAGTGCCATAAGTAAGACTACTGAGAGGGGCCTGGGTAAAAGCCGGAATTGAACGGCGGAATGAAGCTCGGAATGGCCAATAGTGCTCTGTGCCAAAAAGGACCTCAGTTCAAATGCTTGCGGCACTCGCTGTGGAATGCGCATCAATACAATCTTAACAGTTTCTGAATGGGCGTCATATGTTCTTTCATTTGAGCACGGAATTTCCATTAAATATAAATTTGAAATATATGAAAAATTGATCAAAACTAATAGCATTACCAGACATGTTTCAGAGCCCCTCATCACCCTTTCGGAATAAGACATCAAGATAAGGTTTTCACTTTTTGAAAGTGCAGATTTTCTTCTTTAAAATTAGTATATTCAATCCTTGATCACTCAATTATAAGTTGATCAAAATTATATTTTAATGGAAAAAGCCTGTTGGAGAGGATATGAATATATTTGAATATAAAGCCCTAAAAATCAGATTCTGCATTCTCACATCAAGGCATGATGTATACCAAATGAAAGCTCTGGATCTGCCCTTCGAGTATGTGTACATGATGCTATGAGTTCACGCGGAAATTGTGCATTATTTGGAATGCAATCAAGTCTGGCCATTACATCTACCATAACTCAATTATCATTCAGAGCCTCTTATAACCATAACAGAATAAGACATCAAGATGAGGTTTTAACATTTAGAAAGTGCACAGCTCTCAGTTTAAGATGAGTATCTCCAGTCTTTGATGACTGAATGATAAGTCAATCAAAATCATGTTTTAATGACATCAGTCTGTTGGAATGAAATGGTGTCCATTTCCTCTCCAAGCCCTACAAATCACATTCCGCATTCAGACATCAAGGCATGATGTATACCAAATGAAAGCTCGGGATCTACCCTTCGAGGACATGCATATGATGTTAAGGTTTTCACAAATAAAATATATTAGTTCATGACTAGAGTCATACTGGACCATTCATTTCTCTAAATATCAGTAGATTGAAACTGGAATCACTGTTAGAGCCAGTTAGACCCCAGAGTTTGATTGGACCCTTTTTAAAGATAAATTTGTGCTGTTTAATTTGATGTGGAACACTTTGTGGGGAGTAAATAGGAACACAGTCTTTTGGGGTTTGGAGTGGAATTAGGACACATACATCACCAAGTGGACATATAAGTCTTCAGTCATTAAATAATAGATATTTTCTGTACAAACCCATAAGATCATATACATGTACACGAAGGGCAGATCAAGAGCTTTCATTTGGTATACACCATGCCTTGATTTGTGAATGCGGAAAGACTGGAGATACTCATATTAAACGGAGAGCTCTGCACTTTCTAAAGGTGAAAACCTCATCTTGATGTTTTATTCCATTTGGGTTATAAGAGGCTCTGAATGATAACTGACTTATGGTAGATGTAATAATAAGATTGTATTTCAGTACAAATAATCCATAATTTCTGTACAAACCCATATCATCATATTCACGTACTCAAAGGGCAGATCCAGAGCTTTTCGTTTGGTAGACATCATGCCTTGATGTGTGAATACAGAATATGATTTTTAGGGCTTGGAGAGGAAATGGACACCATTTCATTTTAACTGACTGATGTCATTGAAACGTGATTTTGATCAACATATCATGGAGTCATCAAGAACTGCAGATACCCATCTTAAACAGAGAGCTCTGCACTTTCTAAAGGTGAAAATCTCATCTTGATGTCTTATTCTGTTAGGGTTATAAGCGGCTCTGAATGATAACTGACCTATGGTAGTTGTAATGGTCAGACTTGATTGCAGTTCAAATAATGCATGATCTCTGTACGAACCCAGAACATCATATACATATATTTGAAGGGCAGATCCAGAGCTTTCATTTAGTATACATCATGTGTGAAAGTGGAAAGTGATTTTCGGGGCTTGCAGAGGAAATTGACACAATTTCATTCCAACAGACTGATGTCATTAAAACATGATTTTGATTGACCTGTCATTGAGACATCAAGGACCGTACGTACTCATCTTAAACTGAGAGCTCAGTCCTTTCTAATGCTGAAAATCCCATCTTGATATCTTATTCCGCTAGCGTTATAAGGGGCTCTGAATGATAACTGACTTATGGTAGATGTAATGGTCAGACTTGATTGCAGTCCAAATAATGCGCAATTTCTGCATGAACCCATATCATCATATACACGTACTCGAAGGGCAGATCCAGAGCTTTCGTTTGGTATACATCATACCTTGATGTGTTAATGTGGAATGAGATTTTTGGGGCTTGATACTTGAAATATATCCTTATCCTCTCCAACAGGCCTTTTTGATGTAAGCTAGCCTACTGATGATATCTCTGGCATCTGTCGGAAACAAACAATTATATTTTGGTTTTGAATATTTAACTACACCTCAAATATCTGTGTTAGAGAAATGTGTAGGTAATTTGAAATGGAAAAAAATTATAATTAAATGGTGACGGTAGCCTACTCCCCTGCGAGGTTGACAGAATGGTATAGCCTTTGGACGGAGGTCCCAATTCCAAAACATTCGGATTCGGAATGACCCCAGTGGAAAACGTGGATGTTGGTCGGTTTGGTAATGCACAAGTCAGGATTTACGGAAAGATCTGTTGATATTTTTAAATTGCTCCCATTATTGAAGCAATACAGAAAAAGGTAAGGAAGCGGCTAACTTATATTCTTGCCAATAAAATAAGCTGCCGTTGTGTAGATAGTAGCCCAACGTTACAGGACAACAATAATCAAGAGAATATAGCTAGCCAGTTAGCTAGATGGAATATTTCGTCTTCACTGAACCTTGCTCATTCACGGAGAATTAATGTAACATTATCATTAGAATTTCAAAGAATGGTAGGCTAAATAAATATTTTGTGTTTGTCGAGAGTTGTGTGTCCAGCTACTTCAAATAGCTTACGGCTATGAGAATATGGGCCAATAAACTTCAATTACGTTTTTCCATAAACCATTTAGGGACCACACACTTCTGCTATAAGCACGTTTTACTGTTATGTCAGGATGTTCTTAGAAGTCAAAGCGATCCTAGGCTATCATTATACATTAAAATAATACCCATATTGATTGCGATAACTAAAGGCGTGTTACTCGATCATGTTTTGCCCCTGTTTGCAGGCAGTATTTGTATCTGTTAAACGATTATCATAAGATCTGAGAAGTTGCTAAAGAAAAAGAATCAAGCTTTTGAGATTTGGAAGCGTGAAGCATTCATGCGTTCTTCGCTGCCACCCCACGTCTTTTTGAGAGTTAACAGTAGGCTACTGCAGCAGAAGTCTGCACATTGTGACACTGCTTTTGAATAGCGTGAATATGCTGGTCTAGCATTGCTGCATAGAATTCCACAAGTGTACCCAAATAGGGTTGGGCGGGACATGGTTTATCCTCAGACATATTCAAGTAGTAGGCTACAATAGCAGTCTATGGGACTGAATCCGCATCCCTGGTTGGGTGGACCTGCAAAATTAAAGTCTTGTAACCCTGAACTGACTCGTCTGTCAGTAATAAAAACACAGACATACTTCTTCAGGAATAACACAGAGGACGTTTGTCCTACTTCAAACAATTTGGTGTTCAGTAATAATAATAATAAATTATATAATGTAATTGTTAATTGTAGTATTTGTTAACAATTTATTTTACTGGTACGTTGACGACAGTGTTGTTGCTGTTATTTCATCTTGGCATGACAGAACACGTTCTAAAATTAATTATCAAAAGTTAATTTAAATAACTGCCAAACCTGTTTTTTTTTATCAAGCTTAGTCCTTTGCATTAAAATCTAGGAAAGCCCTGTGCCAGATGTTATCTTGGTAGATTTATTACAATCTGAAGTAATCTTCTTCTCATGACTGGAAGTGGAGAAAGCCAAATGTATTTGGCTAGTACTTATAAATGGGCTTTATCTGATATTCAAGGGATGAGTCTCAATTAACACTGATAATTTATTGGGAGAGTTATAACCAGATGGGGTTTCAACTTTCGAGCCCAGTTCCCTAAACACTATGCTACACAGCCTCTCGCCCATTTCCAGTTAGATGCGGGCCTCCATGTTTAGTTTATGACTTTTTCAGGGAAAGGCCCTTTGCTGTTGTCTTTCATTTGTAAAAGTTGGTAGGAAAAGGTCTTTTTTGCATGCTTTCTGCTGTTCAGGTCTTGGTCTCGTATTTGAACTGGTCAGATGTTCAACCTAAGTCTTTGCTCCTTAGATCCCAAGACACACGTAGACCCATAAATGCTCTGGGCTGTTTTCTTTGATAACACATATGTCTTATGTATAGCCTGTATTAATGGAAAACTGTATTAATCTTCCTCTGTGATGACTTACAGCCATTCTTGATGACTTACAGCCATTTTGCCAACCATCTATTCCATACTGTTCCAGCATAATTTACAGTTAATCTAGTCCTTCCCCCCTATTCCCATAGAGATCCATTCAAATGCAGAGACGTTATAGTATCGCTTGTAAGAGTACCAGAAAATAAGACATCAAGAGTCTTTTGTTGTTGGGTCACAGACATCAGGAAGTCATGGCATGCAAAGGATATGAAACCAAATATTAAAAATTTAAAGGCACAGTCAACTTTGTGTATGCAAACTTCTGACCCACTGGAATTGTGATATAGTGAATTAAAAGTGAAATAATCTGTCTGTTAACAATTGTTGGAAAAATTACTTGTGTCATGCACAAATTAGATGTCCTAACTGACTTGCCAACACTATAGTTTGCTAACATGAAATCTGTGGAGTGGTTAAAAATGAGTTTTAATGACTTTAGCCTAAGTGTAAACTTCCGACTTCAACTGTATATACCAAAACATTTATAAAATTGTAATACTTGTGTATTTTCAAGTCAAATGTTTTTCCCCCTTCATTTCCTCAATTTCCTGGATTTCACTTGCGTCATCAAGTTCCAGTGGGCGTGCATCAAAATTGGAACCAATAATGTTGATCAAATATGTCTGTTTCCCTCCAATCAATGTACTTTTACACCGTGGCACGTATTCTTAGTGTTCACATTTTACGTCAATCAAATCGACTCCCCGCCCTTCAAAAAGATTTTTTTGCTCACGTATACATCATATCGCGGAAGCTAGTGCTGCTCTAACTTCCGTTTCGTGGTGACTTTAAATATATAATAATTTTTCTTATTTAGAGCAGTGCACAATTTAGCCATTTGGATAGATTTTGAGACACTAATAGACGACAGGGTACACTATATTGCTTATAGGGTGCCTATATTTTGCATCATAAATCTTTAGTTATTATGCATATCATCCTCAGATTTTGCACACTTGTGGACATGGAGTTTATGATCCAGGAAATGTATAGATTTACCTGTTTCACTTATGTAGCTCTCAGTTTTTTGTTGCAAACTGTTGCATTTGTGGCACTTTATTTTAACTTAAATTATGAAAATAAACAAATCTAAGTTTGTATTGTAAATGGTACACCTGTCTTAAACAGAGTACCCCCTAAATATGTGAGAATTGACCAAAATTTCAATCTGCGCAAAGGGGTTAATGGCCTAAATTGAACAGATTGTTCTCTCCCTCTCCACCTCTGCTGATGTATGTTGAGCATTCTGGCGTAAAATGGCTGCTGTGCAACACCCAGGTGGGTGCTACACATTGGTGGTGGTTATATAAATGCATTATATATAACTTTACAATAATAGGTGCTCTCTAATGGATCTGATAATGAACTGTACAATAATAGTTGCTCTTGTAAGGATCTTGAGGATATTTACATTACATTACATTATAGGTATTTAGCAGACGCTCTTATCCAGAGCGACTTACACAACTTCTTATTACATTTATCCATTTACAGCTGGATATATACTGAAGCAATTCAGGTTAAGTACCTTGCTCAAGGGTACAACGGCAGTGTTCTACCTGGGAATCGAACCTGCAACCTTTCGGTTACAAGTCCAGTTCCTTAACCATTATACTACACTGCCGCCCTATTTATTCCGTTTTCCAATTACCTTCCCATCTCAGTGAGGGCTATCTGATAACTATCCAGTGAAATTAACCTACTGGTAGAACTCAGTTAATTATGATAGTACCGAGAACTAATCATGTACGGAACATTTACAGGTGGCACTATTGAAACCTCATTAGGATTGATTTTAAGGCTGCTGGTTAGTGAAGCAGGTACAGCTTGACAGACATCTGGCAGTGGCAAATCACCCAAGGAATCATTGGAGCTCTTGTGAAATATTGGTTGTGAGGCTTGATAAGAAAACTTCCAGGGTTTTTTTTTTGTCTCATCACAAACCTGTGATACCAACTGCATCTGCAGAATGGTGAAAGGGTCTCTGGAAGGTTCGTTTTCCTGCTTTTAAGCAGGAACAGATGCAGGGTCCACCCCCACCTGGCTTCTATCAGTGATCTGCTGAAAAAGGCAGGGATGGCTAAATTAATGCAATACCCCAGTATGAAACTAGTTCTGGTTTGTTTTTTTTAAACTGAGCTCTTGCTGTGTTCTACCTTCGAAGAACCCCTCCACCCCTTTCACTGCTGTGACCTCCAGTGCTAATGTCTGCACTTAGGGCAGCTGAGTGAAAAGGATAAGCTTGTTCCTCTATAATTTACCAATTGACTTTCAGCTAACTTAAGTAGCTGCCCTTCAAATACAGTGCACTCCAACAGTATTTGGACAGTAACACATTTTTTGTTGTTTTGGCTTTGTACTCCAGCACATTGGATTTGAAATGGAACAGTGAGGTTAAAGTAAAGACTTTCAGTTGTAATTTGACATCCATATCTGGTGAACCGAGTAGCAATTGTAGCCATTTTTATACAAAGCCCCCCCCCCCATTTTAGAGGACAAAAAACATAATTGGACAAATTAACATAAGTCATATTTAATATGTGGTTGCATATCCTTTCATGCCATGACTTCCTGTCTGACCAGTCTTGATATCTTATTTTCAGGCACTCTTATATGCAATACTATAACTTCTCTGAATTTTATTATGCTATTGTTTTGTGTTTTCCGAGTTTGCTAAATATTAGTTTTGAAATATTTAGTGTTGAAACTTTTGACCTACCTGTGCAGTGGAAACAGTCTGTCTTTAAACCAATCCGTTCCCAAACATCTGGCTAGCTTCTTCACCTATGTTTACTCTAGTTTTCGAGCAAGCTTTATCTAAATCCCTTTCTTTTTCTTTGTGAGAAATAGCGCCATTTTAAGGAGTCATGAGTGTGAGTGATTATCCCTGCCCCCACCCCCCCTCCAGCCTGCTTCAGTGCAGTGTGAGTGATTATCTCTGCCCTCCCAGCCTGCTTCAGTGCAGTGTGAGTGATTATCTCTGCCCCCCCTCAGCCTGCTTCAGTGCAGTGTGAGTGATTATCTCTGCCCCCCCAGCCTGCTTCAGTGCAGTGTGAGTGATTATCTCTGCCCCCCCCCAGCCTGCTTCAGTGCAGTGTGAGTGATTATTTCTGCCCCCCCAGCCTGCTTCAGTGCAGTTTGAGTGATTATCTCTGCCCCCCCAGCCTGCTTCAGTGTAGTGTGAGTGATTATCTCTGCCCCCCCAGCCTGCTTCAGTGCAGTGTGAGTGATTATCTCTGCCCCCCCCAGCCTGCTTCAGTGCAGTGTGAGTGATTATCTCTGCCCCCCCCCAGCCTGCTTCAGTGCAGTGTGAGTGATTATCCCTGCCCCCCAGCCTGCTTCAGTGCAGTGTGAGTGCTTATCTCTGCCCCCCCTCGCCTGCTTCAGTGCAGTGTGAGTGATTATCTCTGCCCGCTCAGCCTGCTTCAGTGCAGTGTGAGTGATTATCTCTGCCCCCCCCAGCCTGCTTCAGTGCAGTGTGAGTGATTATCTCTGCCCCCCAGCCTGCTTCAGTGCAGTGTGAGTGATTATCTCTGCCCCCCCAGCCTGCTTCAGTGCAGTGTGAGTGATTATCTCTGCCCCCCCCCCAGCCTGCTTCAGTGCAGTGTGAGTGATTATTTCTGCCCCCCCAGCCTGCTTCAGTGCAGTTTGAGTGATTATCTCTGCCCCCCCAGCCTGCTTCAGTGTAGTGTGAGTGATTATCTCTGCCCCCCCAGCCTGCTTCAGTGCAGTGTGAGTGATTATCTCTGCCCCCCCAGCCTGCTTCAGTGCAGTGTGAGTGATTATCTCTGCCCCCCCCCAGCCTGCTTCAGTGCAGTGTGAGTGATTATCCCTGCCCCCCAGCCTGCTTCAGTGCAGTGTGAGTGCTTATCTCTGCCCCCCCTCGCCTGCTTCAGTGCAGTGTGAGTGATTATCTCTGCCCGCTCAGCCTGCTTCAGTGCAGTGTGAGTGATTATCTCTGCCCCCCCAGCCTGCTTCAGTGCAGTGTGAGTGATTATCTCTGCCCCCCAGCCTGCTTCAGTGCAGTGTGAGTGATTATCTCTGCCCCCCCAGCCTGCTTCAATGCAGTGTGAGTGCTTATCTCTGCCCCCCCGCCTGCTTCAGTGCAGTGTGAGTGATTATCTCTGCCCCCCCAGCCTGCTTCAGTGCAGTGTGAGTGATTATCTCTGCCCCCCCAGCCTGCTTCAGTGCAGTGTGAGTGATTATCTCTGCCCCCCCAGCCTGCTTCAGTGCAGTGTGAGTGATTATCCCTGCCCCCCAGCCTGCTTCAGTGCAGCGTGAGTGCTTATCTCTGCCCTCCCAGCCTGCTTCAGTGCAGTGTGAGTGCTTATCTCTGCCCTCCCAGCCTGCTTCAGTGCAGTGTGAGTGCTTATCCCTGCCCCCCCAGCCTGCTTCACTTCAGTGCAGTGTGATTATCTCTGCCCCCGCTCAGCCTGCTTCAGTGCAGTGTGAGTGATTATCTCTGCTCCCCCAGCCTCCAGCCTGCTTCAATGCAGTGTGAGTGCTTATCTCTGCCCCCCCCGCCTGCTTCAGTGCAGTGTGAGTGATTATCTCTGCCCCCCCAGCCTGCTTCAGTGCAGTGTGAGTGATTATCTCTGCCCCCCCAGCCTGCTTCAGTGCAGTGTGAGTGATTATCTCTGCCCCCCCAGCCTGCTTCAGTGCAGTGTGAGTGATTATCCCTGCCCCCCAGCCTGCTTCAGTGCAGCGTGAGTGCTTATCTCTGCCCTCCCAGCCTGCTTCAGTGCAGTGTGAGTGCTTATCTCTGCCCTCCCAGCCTGCTTCAGTGCAGTGTGAGTGCTTATCCCTGCCCCCCCAGCCTGCTTCACTTCAGTGCAGTGTGATTATCTCTGCCCCCGCTCAGCCTGCTTCAGTGCAGTGTGAGTGATTATCTCTGCTCCCCCAGCCTGCTTCAGTGCAGTGTGAGTGATTATCTCTGCCCCCTCAGCCTGCTTCAGTGCAGTGTGAGTGATTATCCCTGCCCCCCTCAGCCTGCTTCAGTGCAGTGTGAGTGATTATCCCTGCCCCCCCAGCCTGCTTCAGTGCAGTGTGAGTGATTATCCCTGCCCCCCTCAGCCTGCTTCAGTGCAGTGTGAGTGATTATCCCTGCCCCCCTCAGCCTGCTTCAGTGCAGTGTGAGTGATTATCTCTGCCCCCCCAGCCTGCTTCAGTGCAGTGTGAGTGATTATCCCTGCCCCCCCAGCCTGCTTCAGTGCAGTGTGAGTGATTATCCCTGCCCCCCTCAGCCTGCTTCAGTGCAGTGTGAGTGATTATCCCTGCCCCCCCAGCCTGCTTCAGTGCAGTGTGAGTGATTATCCCTGCCCCCCCAGCCTGCTTCAGTGCAGTGTGAGTGATTATCCCTGCCCCCCTCAGCCTGCTTCAGTGCAGTGTGAGTGATTATCTCTGCTCCCCCAGCCTGCTTCAGTGCAGTGTGAGTGATTATCCCTGCCCCCCCAGCCTGCTTCAGTGCAGTGTGAGTGATTATCCCTGCCCCCCTCAGCCTGCTTCAGTGCAGTGTGAGTGATTATCCCTGCCCCCCCAGCCTGCTTCAGTGCAGTGTGAGTGATTATCCCTGCCCCCCTCAGCCTGCTTCAGTGCAGTGTGAGTGATTATCTCTGCCCCCCAGCCTGCTTCAGTGCAGTGTGAGTGATTATCTCTGCCCCCCCAGCCTGCTTCAGTGCAGTGTGAGTGATTATCCCTGCCCCCCCTCAGCCTGCTTCAGTGCAGTGTGAGTGATTATCCCTGCCCCCCTCAGCCTGCTTCAGTGCAGTGTGAGTGATTATCCCTGCCCCCCCCTCAGCCTGCTTCAGTGCAGTGTGAGTGATTATCCCTGCCCCCCCTCAGCCTGCTTCAGTGCAGTGTGAGTGATTATCCCTGCCCCCCCCTCAGCCTGCTTCAGTGCAGTGTGAGTGATTATCCCTGCCCCCCCTCAGCCTGCTTCAGTGCAGTGTGAGTGATTATCCCTGCCCCCCCTCAGCCTGCTTCAGTGCAGTGTGAGTGATTATCCCTGCCCCCCCCCTCAGCCTGCTTCAGTGCAGTGTGAGTGATTATCCCTGCCCCCCCTCAGCCTGCTTCAGTGCAGTGTGAGTGATTATCCCTGCCCCCCCTCAGCCTGCTTCAGTGCAGTGTGAGTGATTATCCCTGCCCCCCCTCAGCCTGCTTCAGTGCAGTGTGAGTGATTATCCCTGCCCCCCCTCAGCCTGCTTCAGTGCAGTGTGAGTGATTATCCCTGCCCCCCCTCAGCCTGCTTCAGTGCAGTGTGAGTGATTATCCCTGCCCCCCCCCCCAGCCTGCTTCAGTGCAGTGTGAGTGATTATCCCTGCCCCCCCTCAGCCTGCTTCAGTGCAGTGTGAGTGATTATCTCTGCCCCCCCCCAGCCTGCTTCAGTGCAGTGTGAGTGATTATCTCTGCCCCCCCCCAGCCTGCTTCAGTGCAGTGTGAGTGATTATCCCTGCCCCCCAGCCTGCTTCAGTGCAGTGTGATTATCCCTGCCCCCCCTCAGCCTGCTTCAGTGCAGTGTGAGTGATTATCCCTGCCCCCCCTCAGCCTGCTTCAGTGCAGTGTGAGTGATTATCCCTGCCCCCCCAGCCTGCTTCAGTGCAGTGTGAGTGATTATCTCTGCCCCCCCCAGCCTGCTTCAGTGCAGTGTGAGTGATTATCTCTGCCCCCCAGCCTGCTTCAGTGCAGTGTGAGTGATTATCCCTGCCCCCCAGCCTGCTTCAGTGCAGCGTGAGTGCTTATCTCTGCCCTCCCAGCCTGCTTCAGTGCAGTGTGAGTGATTATCTCTGCCCCCCCGCCTGCTTCAGTGCAGTGTGAGTGCTTATCTCTGCCCCCCCGCCTGCTTCAGTGCAGTGTGAGTAATTATCCCTGCCCCCCCCCTCAGCCTGCTTCAGTGCAGTGTGAGTGATTATCCCTGCCCCCCCTCAGCCTGCTTCAGTGCAGTGTGAGTGATTATCCCTGCCCCCCCCTCAGCCTGCTTCAGTGCAGTGTGAGTGATTATCCCTGCCCCCCCTCAGCCTGCTTCAGTGCAGTGTGAGTGATTATCTCTGCCCCCCCCCCCCCAGCCTGCTTCAGTGCAGTGTGAGTGATTATCTCTGCCCCCCAGCCTGCTTCAGTGCAGTGTGAGTGATTATCTCTGCTCCCCCAGCCTGCTTCAGTGCAGTGTGAGTGATTATCTCTGCCCCCCAGCCTGCTTCACTTCAGTGCAGTGTGAGTGATTATCTCTGCCCCCTCAGCCTGCTTCAGTGCAGTGTGAGTGATTATCCCTGCCCCCCCTCAGCCTGCTTCAGTGCAGTGTGAGTGATTATCCCTGCCCCCCCAGCCTGCTTCAGTGCAGTGTGAGTGATTATCCCTGCCCCCCTCAGCCTGCTTCAGTGCAGTGTGAGTGATTATCTCTGCCCCCCCTCAGCCTGCTTCAGTGCAGTGTGAGTGCTTATCTCTGCCCCCCCAGCCTGCTTCAGTGCAGTGTGAGTGATTATCCCTGCCCCCCTCAGCCTGCTTCAGTGCAGTGTGAGTGATTATCTCTGCCCCCCCCAGCCTGCTTCAGTCCAGTGTGAGTGATTATCCCTGCCCCCCCCCCTCAGCCTGCTTCAGTGCAGTGTGAGTGATTATCTCTGCCCCCCCCCCCCCAGCCTGCTTCAGTGCAGTGTGATTATCCCTGCCCCCCCTCAGCCTGCTTCAGTGCAGTGTGAGTGATTATCCCTGCCCCCCCTCAGCCTGCTTCAGTGCAGTGTGAGTGATTATCCCTGCCCCCCCCTCAGCCTGCTTCAGTGCAGTGTGATTATCCCTGCCCCCCCTCAGCCTGCTTCAGTGCAGTGTGAGTGATTATCCCTGCCCCCCCTCAGCCTGCTTCAGTGCAGTGTGAGTGATTATCCCTGCTCCCCCCCCCCAGCCTGCTTCAGTGCAGTGTGAGTGATTATCACTGTGGACTCATGGAATAGGGTGGTGGTGCGGGGAACATCCAGGAGCAGACTGTGAATCCACATCAGAGACTCTATGGTCTGTGATCTAGCTCATTTGGAAAAACGTTTCCTTTTAACCTCTGCATCTCGCGAGTGTGTGGCCTGGGTCAGCCGTGCAAGAGGAAGTCGGAGGGGACGCTGGTCTAGAAGAGCTGTCGTCCCCTCAAGGGAGCTGAGATCTCTCCAAACCAGCAACTGATAAATTCCTCCAACACACACAGGCATTTGGAGTAATTACAGCTAATGACGGAGCCAGTGAGGTAATTGGAGGTTGTGTGGGAGTTGAAGATGAGAGCAAGTCTGCCCTGGAGGACCTCGGTGTTTCCTGCTTACCTCAGCATGCACTGTTCAGTCAGTGTGCTGGGAATGGTGTCTGCTAGATGGACTATGTAGCCTTTGGTCAAATAAGGACCCCTCTCTTGGAGATTGCCCTGTGACCCCCCTCCATACCCCACTTGCAACCCCCCCCCCCCCCCCCCCCCCCCCCATCCCTCTTTGTCTGGTTAGAGATTTGCCCCCAAGCAGTGACCTTTGGATCTGTTTTTTTTTGTTTGTTTTTTTAACTTAATGGTGGGATTAGGGTTGATTGATTAGATTAGGATCACTTTTAGAATGCAGAAAGTATTCTGACCTATGTCTGTGTGTGTGTGTGTGTGTGTGTGTGTGTGTGTGTCTCCCCGGCAGACGGGAGTTTTTCTCGGAGCACATCAGATGCCTACAGATACTGACCCAACAGCAGATTTTTAGGGGGGTACTGCTGGTGCACTCCCGTCCTGGCCTCAGCCACCCCACAGGGCTTTTGTTTGAGAAAGCGGAGGTAGTGACCAAAGATCGTATCGGACCCCTTTGTGTCAGATACCATACCAAGAGCTGCATCAGTGCTGAGAGTGCCAAAATAACATCCAATTACGGAGCCGCCATAATGATTACACACAACCAATCCACTCAGGAGCACTCGGGCACAAAAGGGCTGCAGTGAATCACCCAGGTGGGTGCTACACATTGGTGGTGGTGGAGGAGAGTTTCCCCCTTCATCACTGTAAGGCGCTTTGAGTGTGAGAACAGCACTGGAATTATTTGGGTGTTATCAAAAGTCTGGTAATGACATGAGCAGCAATGCCATTTTGTTTTTCCCGTGAATATGTCATGAGGCATGTGCACTCAATATAGGCTACTCTCCCATTTTGGCATTTGAATTCAGCAGCCTGTCTGATTTTGATGTTTGGGCTGTCATTCGGGGGTTCCCGTAATTAAATATTCAGGGGCCGATATAAATAACCAATATATGTTTGGCCACATTGCCCGAGACCTCCCTGTTTTACGTTAGAGCACAAATGCAAACTGCCACCAAGTTGCCACATTCATGAAAGAAGTAGATGAGCACAAATGTCAGCTTATGACAGAAAACAAATGTTTATATTTGACTAAGAAAAAAAATCAAGCATTTAAGCATAAGCCTTTGGATCAAAATGTCTCCAAGATAATGAGAAAGATACATTCAATCAACTGTGTACAAACGATTGACTGGTACTGTATACAGAGTGAACCATTTTGTGATTTTGTTATGTTAGCTGGGTCTCTCTTCACTCCAGAGATTGGGTGGCCATTTCTAGGTCCTATAAAACAGGAATAAAACCGACCAGAAGAGCAGGTTGTTATGACTGTAATGATGACCGTGTTGTCTCATCATTCCTCAAAATACAGGTTTTTGTAAAAATATATAGTGATTATGTAATGATTATTTTAATTTGGGGAAAACTCTTTTTTTTAGATTATGACCTCATGGTTCAACAGTCACAGAGAGACTTCACTTTGTGTACGCACAAACAAATGGCAAATATTTTAAAAGTCCTGAAAGAAGAACTTCACATGGGTCTATTTTAAACCATCATAATAAAGGAGAAAAGGACAGTCTTGTGGCTGCAGTTCATGGCTATAAACGGAACCCTGAGGAAAAATCAGTCACATAAACGAAGACCCAAGACCATGGTTGTTTTGAAATGCTGGTAAGTTTTTGGATGGATTTTAAAATTATACTGTGGTACCTTAAAAGTGTAAAGAGTTCAGAATGTGAATTAAGAATTTTCATATTCCGCTCACAGCAAGGCGATGATGGGACAGTAGTGAAGCAAACCAGAGGTACGTGTTACTGAAGTCTTTTGTTATTAAATTACAAACCCCAATTCCAAAAAGGTTGGGACAGTATGTAAAATGCACATACAAGCAGAAAGCAGTGATTTGTAAATTTTCTTTTGCATATATTTAATTGAAAACAGTACAAAGAGAAGATATTTAATGTCTTACCTTATCAACTTTATTGATTTTTGTAAATATACACAAATTCCGAATTTGATGCCTGCGACATGTTGCAAAAAATTTGGGACAGAGGCAAAAAAAAAAAAACTGGGAAGTAAAAAAAAAAAAAACCCTGTTTGGAACATTCCACAGGTAAACAGGTGATGCTATTATGACTGGGTATTAAAGGATATCAAAAGACTCTTGATATCTTTCAGGTACTCTTACAAGCGATACTATAACCTCTATGCATTTGAATGGATCCCTATGGGGATTGGGGGTGGTGGGACTAGATTAAGCTGTAAATTACACAGGGATAGTATGGAACCCATGATTGGCTAAATGGCTGTAAGTCATCAAGGGTCTGCAGTATCGGCCTCAAACCATCATTCTGCTGCCAGAAATGCAGTAGATATGGATGGATCACTTGTTGTTTCTCCTTGTTTTTCCATAGAGTTCAATAGGAAAATAAGTCAGGAGAAACAACCCTTCAAGTGATCCATCCATCTCCTGCATATCTAGCAGCAGAGTGATGGTTTGAGGCTCGTTTGATACCTCAGACCCTTGGTGACTTACAGCCATTTAGCCAACCATGGGTTCCATACTATTCCCGTGTAATTTACAGCTTAATCTAGTCCCACCCCCAATTCCCATAGAGAGCAATTCAAATGCAGAGAGGTTATAGTGTCGCTTGTACTTGAAAATAAGATATCAAGAGCCTTTTGATATCCTTTTATACCCAGTCATGATAGCATCACCAGTTTACCTATGGAATGTTCCAAACAGGGTTTTCTTTCTTTTCTTTTTTTTTTAATTCCCATTATTTATTTATAAATTTTTTTGCCCATCCCACATTTTTGGAACTTGTTGCAGACATCAAATTCGGAATTAGCGTACATTTACAAAAATCAATGATGTTGATAAGGTAAGACATTAAATATATATTCTTTGTACTGTTTTCAATTAAATATATGTAAAGGAGAATTTACAAATAACAGATTTTTTTTTAATATGCATTTTACATACTGTCACAACTTCTTTGGAATTGGGGTTTGTACATTCTATTCCCTGGAGTTATATGCATACCTTTCTGTGGAAATCAAAATTTGGGGTGGATTTCAATCGCTTATTTTATCCGTCCTCGTCTCAGTCTTCGCCTGACCCTGAAATCGATCGAGGTTCGCCATCTTTAAGGACATTCCCAACCACTAAGGAGGAAGGAGTGGGGAACGATGAGGCTCCCAGAGGATTCTTCAGTGAGGAAGTGTAGCCTTTGCGGAAGCCTTTTCTCAGAACGTGTGACATGTATAAATTATCCACCACTCTCCACATCTGCCACGTCGCTGACACACCCCTACACAAATACAATTTTACAGTTCCTTTCCATTTATTAAAGAGGAAAAAAACATGCTGGTTTTGCTAGACCCCGCCCCCTTTTGAAATTCGAAAAATGCCTAAATCTGGGTGTGATAAGGTAATAATAAAAGGGCTGAGCTCTAGGTATCAAACCATGCCCCAGCAATTTTTTTTCACTAGTAGCCAAAAGCTAATTTCTACTCTGGACAGCACTCACAATGGCTGCTTTGTTCCACTCTCTCTTGTTACCTCTCTCATACACACAAAACACTCCAATCAGTCAATACATTTTTCCCACAAAAAATGTAATTGCAATAGGTGCCTTTCCTTCATCTAATGCCTCTGCATGTGCAGATTTTTTAAAATATTGTGTCGTTTGGACAGGGTATTAACATTTGTTCAGGACCAATCAGAGGGACAGGTTGAGTCCTGGGGCCCTACCTTGGCGATCTTGGCGCTTGGTCTAAGCATATGGCGCTAAGTCCATTTAGGGCGTGTCCAAGTCCACTTTTGCTATTTTAACGGCGTGTTTTTTGGGCGCTAAGCACAGCACAAGGTGCAACTGGGCTGAACCTAGTCTCTTCATTAATTATAGGTGTGTCTTGGGCGTGACATGCAATAAACCAATCAAAATGTTATATCCCATTCCCTTTAAAAGCCTGCTTTTCCACCTTGGCGCATTGCTTATGATGGCGAAACAGACATGCTCGTGCGTGTTTAGTGCGATCAAGGAATAGGCTATATGGATCAATAGTAGCCTATGATCAATATTATTCGGGCTAACCATTATGAGTTCCCGGTAATTCCTGACAGTGCTGTTTACAAAATATATGCGGTTAAATTTCGTTAAAAGCACCTGCAACAGCTGAGAATAAGCGACCAATTGCTTTCGTCTCACCTTAGAAAACGCCAAATTAGCCTGCTTGTTTAACGGATTTCGTTTGATTATGCAATGAACTCATGTTCAAGCTTCATCCAAAGTTCATTAGGCTACCTGCATTCTAATTTTGATTACTAACATAAATAACGTTATTTTGCCTTAATGATGACACTAAATATAATAAATCTGTCAGGTTGGCAACCCATAGGTTCAGCATATTTTCCCTTATTTTATAATGTCCTGCTTATGGAAATGCGACCAACCTATTTTACTGGTAGCGTAATGCTTTAAAACGATCCACTTTCCCAGGAAGACTGTGAAAAGTGCGATTTACAGCAGAGGAAACAGACTTGCTCCTGTAAAGCGCACATGCAGATAATGGCATTAAAATGTAAATTAATTTTGTAACGTGCTGCAAATTTCGTTTCTAATTAGCCGCTTAGTTCTCTTTAAAATCTTTTGTTCAGTTATGGAATAACAGGTGAAATCAGCGGGGTTTTAATAAGCTGAGGGTATGGAAACCTTGTCACTGTAATTAAAAAAATATGAAGGACAAAGAATAGCTAAGGTTACAATTCAGTTAACATGATGACATTTATCTCCGTTTTTTAACCATAGGCTATCGAAAAAACCTTATGTAGGCTATGCACAGCGAATCCGCTGTAGCCAGGCTATTTGAAAAAACAATAAAAGCAATATTCACTGGACAAGGTTTTGAACTTTTTTCAGTCAAAAACCATTCTATTTACTTACAGGCTATATTGCTAGATAAACAGAGCTGTCTGACGTCTGAAGCGCATTTTCAGAACTCAAAAGTCCGTCTATTGCAGTGCGCGAGTTTTCCATTGAATGACAATTCACGCATTAGGTCTAAATGACAATTTGCGCATTAGGCTTGATATACTGTAGGTGTTATCAGCTCCTTTTTAATGGATAGCCATTGTCCCATACCATCGCACATCGCCTGGATGTTGATGGAGTGGGCTGAGAGCAATGTAATGTGGCATCGTTTCCCTTCGCCGAGGGAAAGGTATGTGGACCTATGGAACCTTTTATTATTATGCATTTTTGATATAGCCTACACAATAATAATATTTCACATTGTGATCTAGATATTTTAGTCATGCTTGTGCACGCCCCTGTGTGTAACAGACAGGGGGGTACGCGCGTTGTGCACACGCCTATGTAGACGCACTTATATGCGCCGTTAAAATAACATAACAATATTATTATTGTGTAGGCTATATCAAAAATGCATAATAATAAAAGGTTCCATAGGTCCACATACCTTTCCCTCGGTGAAGGGAAACGATGCCACATTACATTGCTCTCAGCCCACTGCATCAACATCCAGGCGATGTGCGATGGTACGGGACAATGGCTATCCATTAAAAAAGAGCTGATAACACCTATATCAAGCCTAATGTGCAAATTGTCATTTACACCTAATGCGTGAATTGTCATTCAATGGAAAACTCGCGCACTGCAATAGACGGACTTTTGAGTTCTGAAAATGCGCTTCAGACGTCATTACAATACAGCTCTGTTTATCTAGGAATATAGCCTTTAAGTAAATAGAATGGTTTGTGACTGAAAAAAGTTCAAAACCTTGTCCAGTGAATATTGCTTTTATTGTTTTTCAAATAGCCTAGGCTACAGCAGATTCGCTGTGCCATAGCCTACATAAGGTTTTTTCGATAGCCTATGGTTAAAAAACTGAGATAAATGTCATCATGTCAACTGAATTGTAACCTTAGCTATTCTTTGTCCTTCATATTTTTTTAATTACAGTGACAAGGTTTCCATACCCTCAGCTTATTAAAACCCCGCTGATTTCACCTGTTATTCCATAACTGAACAAAAGATTTTAAAGAGAACTAAGCGGCTAATTAGAAACGAAATTTGCAGCAATTAATTTTAATGCCATTATCTGCATGAGCGCTTTACAGGAGCAGGTATGTTTCCTCTGCTGTAAATCGCACTTTTCACAGTCTTCCTGGGGAAAGTGGATCGTTTTAAAGCATTACGCTACCAGTAAAATAGGTTGGTCGCATTTCCATAAGCAGGACATTATAAAATAAGGGAAAATATGCTGAACCTATGGGTTGCCACCCTGACAGATTTATTATATTTTGTGTCATCATTAAGGCAAAATAACGTTATTTATGTTAGTAATCAAAATTAGAATGCAGGTAGCCTAATGAACTTCGGATGAAGCTTGAACATGAGTTCATTGCATAAACAAACGAAATGCGTTAAACAAGCAGGCTAATTTGGCGTTTTTCTAAGGTGAGACGGAAGCAATTGTTCGCTTATTCTCAGCTGTTGCAGGTGCTTTTAACGAAATTTAACCGCATATATTTTGTAAACAGCACTGTCAGGAATTACCGGGAACTCATAATGGTTAGCCCGAATAATATTAATCATAGGCTACTATTGATCCATATAGCCTATTCCTTGATCGCACTAAACACGCACGAGCATGTCTGTTTCGCCATCATAAGCAATCCGCCAAGGTGGAAAAGCAGGCTTTTAAAGGAATGGGATATAACATTTTGATAGGTTTATTGCATATCACGCCCAAGACACACCTATAATTAATGAAGAGACTATAGCCCAGTTGCACCTTGCGCTGTGCTTAGCGCCCAAAAAACACGCCGTTAAAATAGCAAAAGTGGACTTGGACACGCCCTAAATGGACTTAGCCCCATGCGCTTAGACCAAGCGCCAAGATCGCCAAGATAGGGCCCCGGGGGTTCTAGCGCAAGCACTTTCTGCTGGCTCAAGATAGCAATACGCCAGAAAGAATCCTGGCCACTCCTCATCTTAAGACCAACACGCCCAGTTCACTTGTAATGGGTACAAGAATACATGCTAGTTAAGGACGTAAGCGTTAGGCATTATAATGAACCTAGCGCCGGGTGTAAGATAGGGCCCCTGGGGTCACTGGCATAGATAGGTTCTTAGGGTTCTCACTGCCCTCACTCGGGGGGGCGGGACCAGAAGGAGGAAACAACAATCATTGGTCTAAAACGCGCCTGGCGTCTTGGGACCTTTATGCTTGGCACAGGGAGACACACTGTATCATCAACTGCAATAAACATGTTTTCATCATATCTATTAGAAAGAACACAACTGGTCCAAATAGATCAACTTAAATCCACTTCTATGACAAGCAATATCGGTGTACCACAAGGATCTATTCTAGGACCGCTATTGTTCATATTATATATTAATGATCTGCCCTCAGTATGCTCATCAACCCAAGTGCTTCTATATGCGGACGACACCGTTATCTTTACCTCTGCGCATAAAATAGATGACATTCATTCCAAACTTTCATTAGACCTACAAGCTCTTCACCACTGGTTACACAGAAATCATTTAACATTAAATATAAAAAAAACACAATGTATGTATTTTCGATCCTCTCAAAAAACATTTTCGACTCCGCCCCCTATACAACTAAAAAACGAACCCTTGTCCGTAACAAGTACCTATAAATATCTCGGCGTCACGCTTGACGATCATATGACGTTTAAACCACATATTGAATACCTTGCAAAACAGCTAAATAAAAAACTTTTCGTCTACAATAAAATTCGGACATATCTTACACGAACCGTTTCAAATACATATTTAAATGCCATAATTCTATCCACATTATCATATTGTTTACCAATTTGGTCATCTGCTACAAAATGCACATTAGACCCAATCATTCGTCTTTATAATAGATCGCACAAAATTCACGCGAAATTACCATCTCGCACACATCATTGCACTGCCTTACAACAAGTAAACGCACTCACTTTTGAAAATTACCAAATGTTACTGAACTTAAAACTTTACCATAAAATACAAAACAATACTCTTCCTCAGATCATTAACAACCTATTGCCACGTCATTCCAATAACCGACAACAAAGACAAACCCGTTCCATTACAAACGCATTAAATCCACTTCAAAGATACAAAAACAATTTTGGTCAAAAATCGTTTTTCAATAGAAACACAGAATCATGGAATAATTTACCATTAAATATAAGGACAAATATACATTCTAACAACTTTAAAAAACAGCTCAAATCTCATCTTATAAATAACCAAATCTGTCAACACTAGACTATAATTAATTTCAGATCACGCTGTGTCTGCTCCATAAACACTCACTTTATTATTATTATTATTATTATTATTATTATTATTATTATTTTTCATTGTTTCTACATATTTCTTTCTGAAATTTCTCACATTTTAATTACTGTACATCTATAGATTTTATAGATTTTTTACCCCTGTCTTTGTTATTTTTTCCTCATTTTCTGTTCATCTCAATTTATTTTCTTTTTCTTTTTTTCTTTCCCTATGCTGTAGGACAGGGAACCCTCTGTAAAACAGTAATGTACTGAGTAGGGCCCAAAGATGTTAGGACTTTTATGTACTAATATCTTTTTTCCCTGTATAAAAAATTAAATTGAATTGAAATTGAATTGAAGTCAGCAGCCAAACAAACTGTGGGTTAAGTATCTGAAATCAATTGCTCCATACCTGTATAACCTTATCAATTTAGATATTAATTTATCTATTCCACCCCCTCCCGTACGCAATCGCCGTACTCCCCGCTTAGCAATGCTGGGATAGCTAGCTAGCAAGCTAACGATAGCTCAGGGCAAGTTGTTTTAACAGCTAGCTAGCAACCTAACGATAGCTTATGGCTATGCTATCTAGCTAAACAAATTAGCTGATTTAGCTGAATATAAATTGAAGATAACTGAATTAACATTAATTATGTGACGAATACCACACATTCAATGCGAATAAATGACACAGTAACATCGAGGATGAAAATTAAATATTTTATTATAAAACATTAGCAACTTAAGGAAGTTTACCGCAAGTTTGTTTCGCAAAATGGTGGGTTTGGTCAGGTCATGGGCTTCTCCCACAGAACTGCTTCTCCACCTTGAACTGCCGATCATCCTGTGCCTGGACCATGAAGACCATATCCGGTTGACCCTGCTCCCGACAATGTCACTTCAGCTCCACGGAGCAGACGCAGTTTGTACAAACTGGCGACGAAAAAGACTTCCGGAGCTTCAATTCGGTTTTTACGAGGCCGTGGGAAGGCAATGGGTGACGTCACAGTGACTTTGTCCATATTTTTATACAGTCTATGGCTGAGATTCACTTTTATAGCTGGGGTGTAGCCTGCCCTCGCTCCAAAACTTCAGGGTGTAGCCACCAAACTATCGGTGATTGGCCAGAAATTTCATCCAGCTGACGTATTCCTCCAGGTGATGAAATAGAAACCTGTACATTATTTCGTCACCGGGAGGAATACGTCAGCTGGATGAAATTTCTGGCCAATCACCGATTGAACGTGCAGTACCTAACGTATTACCACTAGAGACACTTTTCAGCCAGATTCTTAGTTTATGCTTTTTTGCACTGACTGCAGTAATTTGTCAATATTTGGACCAGGATCAGTCAGTAATACTTAGAAAAAAACAAATGTATCAGTTATCATCTAAAATAAATTGTTTTAGTGCTTTGTTACCCTTTAAAAAGCGCTAATCCATAATGACACTCATTCTTTATAACTAACAAAGGCTACGTTTATTCTTGAAAAAATAACCTAAAAAACATTATAATTAAGCACGTCAAAAAGGCAAAGAAAAGAAGCCAAACTGACGAGAGGCTTCTCGCAACAGAGGAAACGTAAACAGATATTTCTGCTCAGGAATGAGTCTTCCTATTTGAGCTAGGCCAGACTGTGCTTTTGTTAATTTGAGACAATTTTAGAAATAAGTTGTATGCCAGTTGGCTTTTAAATGTAGTGTGGTTAAACGGCGTGTCAGCATGCACACACACACACACACACACACACACACTCTCTCTTCCACTTATTCCATTGATTAAAGCAGTGACATAGTGCTCCCTTTCCCTGTTGCCTCATATTGCGATGTGATTTGATGATGCAGTTTGACTACATGTGTAATAGTGAATGACTCCATTAGGAAAAGGCTATGGGCACTACAGCTTGAAAATGAGGATTTATAATCATGGAAAATAGGGTTATTATTGTCATTGTTGTTCATAGTTTCATCATCATGATCCCTCAAAATAACTTTCTTCCACCCTCCCCCTGGCCCCCATCCACTGACTGCCAAACAATCCTCACATCCCATGCATCCAAATGGCTTCACTTCAAACCACTAGTCAGACATGCTATATAGTTTCCATTTTTTGTCACAACTGTCTAAGTTACTTATAAATAGGTGGCAAGTGTATTTTAAGACCCACATTTCTCAGATCGGTAATGGAACCAGAGCTGGACAAGGCTGCGTTCTCAAGCGCCCGCACTCCATCGGTTATTTGCGATGTGGTCTCGCGGACACCGGTTGGGATGAGCACTGCGGAACTCGCAGCTGTCATTCCTTCGCTCCGAGGCCCGCGTAGATTTGGGGATGTGGCCTTTCTGCAAGCTATGTGGAAGAAGATCAGGTGGGGGCGCCTTGGTGCGTTTTGCCCATGGCTGTCCCGCCGACATCTGTTTTCCCACATTTATCTTTAAACGTGCATGGTATTCGAAACATGCATCATGTAGAAAATAGGCTAAATTCTCCAGGTGGAATATCCCAGTTCTGCCAATAGTACCAACTGCTGCCTGCAAAAACTTAATTTTAGGGGACAATTTGGATCTTTTCTGCCCTCTTGTGTTGGAGACTGCCTAACTTTGAATAATCCAAAGGAGTCCATTAATCTGAACATAGAACAGTTGTTCTCTAAACCGGTTGGGTTGTCACAGAACTGACTATACCGACCGCAAAAGACTAAAAACCTCTATGTGTAGCCTAGTTTGCCGCGGCAGAAATCTCGCTGCTGTTCTTGCCGTTAATTAGCCTACTCGGACATAAGCGTCTCCTTGCAGACGCCCCTTTTAGGTGCGAGCCTGCTTGCCTCACCTCTACCTTCCGAACAAGCGAAGGTGGATCCAGTCCACTGCATTAGCTGCGTGTCAGAGAACACTGCTTGGAGAGAGTATTGCATTCAGATGTTCTGTCCGCGTTGCTAAGGTTACTTCATCATGTAAGTTCCCTTTAAAGATATTATGGTTACACTTTTCTGCACAATGTTCTTATTGAGTCTATAGGCTATATGTGCACACACGGCGTCTCACTGTCAGTTCCTCAGTTATGTCAGGCTGTAGTGCGTATTTTACGACTCTGGAAACCATTGGATGAAAGCCGTATTGGCCTTTTGTAGCTTAGCGGTTTTTAAATTCCTGCTTTCTTTTTATTTTATTTTAAGACATGTAATATGGATGTTAGCCTGCTGGCTTCATGTGTATGCGCGTAGCCTACAACATTTTGCTCAGACCAGAAAAGTCGTGGAAAATTAGGAATTAAGCAGAAAATTGAATATAGCTATTTTCATATTTTAATGTGAATTTCGCCCGATAGCCTATACCGAACTGTTGTTCTAGCGAATTCATTTTTCAGTGTTTGATCTGCACACACATGCACACATCTTATTAGTAGGCTACGTGTTTCTGCCTGTGGTTGAAGCAGACGAGCCTCCTTCTGTTTTCAGCACGCGATTTGTCTCGAATCCCGAGTGTTTCTTTCGTTCGCTTAACACAGTTCTGCCAATCACACTTCACGGAGAGGTCGGTGGTGGATTTGACCAGAACCAGTCAACCCCATCCCCATGTGGATTTAGCGTAGTTAGTGCTATTTCAAACGTAGGCTACGATTTGATAAATAACAAATTTAAAGTAGGCTGCCTTTTCGCCTTTCGTTAAGTAGGCTACACGAATCTACATTCATGTGTATGCTAGGCTACCATCGGCTTTCACTGTCTGCAGTGCAAGCTAGCCGATGCGGCGCTTTTTGAAACATGAGCCTGGCGTTATTTGCACGTAAAGCCAGGCATGAGATGACACGCAAGTTTGAGAGAGACGTGAGGACTGGAGTCTCTGCTGTCAGTGCACCTATTGTAGCTACCTTTTAATTAAAAAAATTAGCTTGTCGATTATTCCAAGCATTATGATTATTCCGACTTATTTAGCCTACCTCAAAGGACGAATGCGACACAAACCGTTCTTGAGACGGGAAACATTACACACAGCTATGCCAGCACTTGACATCTACGATGTGTGTTACGCTTATTTGGATAGTAGGCTATCTCCTGTTGTGGTTTGGTCTGGGGCCTGGTCGTTAAGATGGTGATGTCATGGCGCATGACATCATAGTAGTATGAGTTCAAATGACCAAAGCACTTATGTGATAAGCTACTGTGTTGCTAAATTACAGACAGTATAAATCATGCATGAACAATCACAGTGTGTTAGTTGTGCTCATTCGAAAATAGTAGTGTTGTCTTAAATTTATTAGAGATTAGAAAATGGCCCCTTTACATTGAATGCTTGGATTTTTGTGCCTTGATTGAACCCAGTATATCTATTGTATATATAACTTGACCTCAGGCCAATAAAGTTCATGAACAGGTTTTCCTCAGATAATTTTCAAGTGTCTTTATATTTTATGATCAAACTTTACTTTTACCAACTAAAATATTATTTGAGACGTGTCATGAGCCATGTTTCACTCCGCTATAACTGATTAAATGGTTCACACTTTTATACCTGTTGTATGCGTTTGTTTTAAGATATATAAATAAATAAAAACCCATTTTCACTATCCACTGTTCATTTGAACCAAAATGGAAGGGATGCCTGAATGCCTTTGTTTCCTTATCAAAACATGGTGGATCTCCTGCTTGGTTCTTCTGGCAAAATGCCTAATAACCATATCTAATTTAATTTTAAACCTTTGTATCCCTGGGCTACCTCTCTGGAATGTTCAGTCGGTTCCTCCACATTTCCTGACAGGGCCGTATACAGCGGCCTTGACTCTGCGGCTTCTGTGTGCATGACAAAATAGTTGATATTTCAGCCACCGTTTGGGGAAGTGTTCACTTGGATTTGAATTGGGGGAGGGGGTGGGGAGGTGGAGTGAGGGTGACTAGCTACTGTGGCCTGTTGAAAAACACCCAGAGGTTAGCTGGGGGTGGAGGGAGTTACCTGGGCTCTAGAGAGTAAAGCAGTGAAATAGCTTTAACTTTGGCCCAGAAAAGCTATTGTTCACTGGCCTGAATATCTACTTCCTGTGGCATAAGAGTACCAGAATTACTTCTAGATTCCTGATGGTCTGATTGTCAGTTTATTTCTAGGGTTAACAGCATCCAGGGGGTTGCAGTAAAACTGTCACTAAAACTGTCAAAACCTTTATCTTACTGCAAACTAATTTCACCACAGTTTAAATGACATCTGTGCTTTTTCTTTGCAAAATGCAAAGGTATTAAGTGTTTATAAGCATGCACTACCAAACAGAAATGAGTGAAAAGCCATCTACAAGTGTGCTTTCCAGTCAACAATTCTTTTGGATGTCCTTTTTTAAAAATACACATTTTACATTATTATATAGTAATGTAATGTCACGCTTCCACTGATGTAAAGTAGTACTCGCAAGAGGAACTAATGGTGCGCTTTATTTCAGAGAAACATTCACATGTCTTAATTTTCAGGAAATCTACCAGGTGACCCCCCCTCCCCCCCTGGCTTCAGCATGGACAGTAAAGAGGAGATCAGCGATACTGACAGCGGCATCATTCTGCAGTGTGGTGAGTTTCTAATCTGTCAGGGCCCTTGCCCTGTTAGATACTGAGAGGTTTTTACAGGGGCTAAAGTAAGGTACTGTTAGCCCTCCCCCATATTCATTCTGGGGAGCTACCTGAGGGGGTTTTCTGTTTTGGTTACCCTGTTTTGGAACCCCCTTCAGGAATAGTCATCAGTCATGAGACGGCATGCCGGGACACTTTCAGCTTTAGCGAAGGCATGAACAGAATTCCCAGCATGCAGAGCTGTATATTGGTCAATTAAGTAGAGTGTGACTGAGCCCAGTGTTTTCTATGGGCTGAAATAGGACAGTGACATTTTTCTGCATTTTGGGACTTAGCCTCACGCCTACAAGACTTACTGGTAAGAGTGCGCTTTGCTATGCAGACTCTTCAGGATGAACACTCTTCTCCTCTTTTTAATATTTCATCAGGCCTGTATGTATACCCAAGTACAAGTTTTGCGTAGAACTGGGTGGACTTAATTTGCATGTGCTGTAATCTACCCAGGGTGTCGTTCACATTCCGGAGTAACTAAAGAAAATTAGATCCACTGCACGAAAAGTGAGCTTTGTTATAATTGAGGCTGTGACACATTCACATGAGGTGAAACGGGCGGGCATAACGGTTTAATTAATCTCACAGGGAGAGTCAGGTAACATTCCTCACTGCAATACGTCATTCAGTTTGCCGTGTCTCTCTTACAATTGTTAGGTTAACAGAGCAGGGTTGCCGTTTTTTTTTGTTATTGTTGCTTTTCCGGCAGCAGTTATTCTTTGTAAAGCGACCTCTTTGTCTTGAGTGCCACCTCTAATGGCACAAAGTCTGTCAGTACCTGCGTTTATTCACCTTCTTCATGTGCAAAGTCAGTCATAGTCCCGGTAGCTGAATGTTGCGTGTTTGCCGGTAATGAAATGGTCCAAAGCCTCAGACCCAAGCAAGAGTTGAAGTGACTTATCAGGCCTGAACATGTTTACTCCCTCATGCCTTTAAGGTCCATAGGCTAGTCAGTCACTCAAGTCACCTAATTGCGTCCCTCAGAATGTTAGACATTTTGTAGAACTAAATTTTTATTATTTAGATTTTTTTGTGATGTTCCACAAAGTCACACACACACAAAATATAGGAATAAGTTTAGGAAAATACCAAAAGCAATCAAATTGCTTATCCCCTTAATTACGTACAGGTATTTGTTATTTAAATATATTAAAAATCTAAATCAATGAATGTTTCTTGTGCTCAAGTACGAGTCAGTCAAGGGCTCTCAGCCACTTAACCCCTGTTCTGCCTGCATTCTCAGTATATAAACTGCATAGTGTGTCAGCTGCAATATATGAGACTGTATTCCTGTTCCAATTATTTATTTGAAAGTGTTGAGAGAATTCGGTTTAAATTTCAGGAATCCTTTGTTAGGAGAATGCCAGTGAACTTATAAAGTGAGAAGCTTTAAAAAATACTAACAGTCTATGTGATGGCATGCTTCACCTTGACCTGGTCTCAGCATGATGGAAAAACCAGTGGTTATTGTTCCTGTTTGTTGGAGAAACCAGCGGTTATTGTTGCGGTTTGTTGGAGAAACCAGCGGTTATTGTTGCGGTTTGTTGGAGAAACCAGCAGTTATTGTTGCAGTTTGTTGGAGAAACCAGCGGTTGTTGCACTTTGTCAGAGAAACCAGCTATTGTTGTGGTTTGACAGAGAAACCAGCTATTGTTGCGCTTTGTCAGAGAAACCAGCTATTGTTGCGGTTTGACAGAGAAACCAGCTATTGCTGCGGTTTGTCAGAGAAACCAGCGGTTGTTGCGCTTTGTCAGAGAAACCAGCTATTGTTGCGGTTTGTCAGAGAAACCAGCGGTTATTGTTGCGCTTTGTCAGAGAAACCAACGGTTATTCTTGCTTTTTGTCTGAGAAATCAGCGGCTATTGTTCGTTTTTTTGGCAGGCCCAGACAGCCCCACCTCGCCCATGAAGGACATGAGCACACAGGCAGTGAAGCTGCTGCAGGACCGCCTGGAGCTCTGCCTGATAGAGCTGAAGGAACTGTGCATCCGAGAGGCTGTGAGTCCGGCACCTACACCTGACCCACACCCCCACTCACACCCACACCTACACCCCCACTCACACCCCCACCTGCACCCACACCTACATCTGACCCACATCTACACCTGCACCTATCCCCACCTACACTAAACCTACACCCGCACCCCAACCTCCATCCATACCCAACCCATAACCCCACCCCATATCTCCAACCATCCCATCCAATCTATTAATGCTGAAACACTGCATCGAGAGTTCTGTTGTCTACAAGTTCAACACACTGCAAAAAAATTTCCAAATCTTGCACCCAGACCCCCCTCCCCAGGGGGGTTCAAAAACTCTGTTACAGTCTGAAAAGGAATGTTCTTCCTCTGGCAAAGTGTCATTTATCATCATCTGGCAATATTCAGCTCTTAGGTAACACCTGAGCCTTGCAGTGGAATGGAATATCATATTGCTGAACCTGATCACATTTTCACGCTTAAGCGAGGGAAGGGCTGACCTGCCAGGGCTTGTCCAGGTGTGCTGGAATGAGGCTCTGCAGGGGGCCTCTGTAATACAGTAGAGTAAGGGTAGGAGGACCAAGGCTAGGGGCCAGGGTCAGGGTTTGTTTACATTGTCTGTGTGTGTTTTTTAGGTTCATTTAGCTGTGATGCATCTGAGTAGAAATCTGGGTGTGTGTTGTCTTTTGCAAGTAAGCAAAGAATGTTACATAATATAATGTTGTACCCAATTAAGTAGCCATGAGAAATCTGGCAGAGGCAGAACTTTTAGCTAATGTGTGAAGGGTAATGGAGTTGTGGATGCTACTGGAGATGATGCGTAAGGAAAATTAATGTTTTCAGGTGTTGGGCAGGTACAGACATTCGTACCTGTTGTGAAAGGGGGGGGGGGGTGGATGAATTACAATAGGAGTATTGCGCAAGCGAAATGGTTGTGAGTAATGGCGTGTCTTAACTTGTTACGAACGTACCCTGTAGACTTAGTAAGAAGTGTTCTGGATTTAACCACGTGTGTGTGTGTGTGTGGGGGGGGGGGGGGGGGGGGGTGACAGTAAGGGGAAGTTAATCTTGTAGTTGCCTGTGATTTCTAGGGTAGGAGTTGATCTTTTGCTGGAAAAATAACCAAATGGTGTCACAATATTAACTGGAAACTACAATGGAAATTCCCCAAAAACCAGGGAAGGGCCTTTCCAATTTTCTGTTTACTGGCAGAGCTTCATAATAATATATGAACAGCTGAGTTTAAAGGACACCAGGGGCGTTTTCTTGGCGGTGATCGGTGTTAGACACACACACATTAGGGCAGCCGACTCTCGAGCCGTATGCCATGGCAGGGGGTTCGATCCTGGCCATGGCACTCTCTAAGCTGTAGTCCCTTCTTTCTACCTGTTTGAATAAAGCAAAAAATACGAAAGAACGGTGGACTGTCCCATTCTCAAAGGTTTGTGTTTGCTATGTTTAAATCCTTGGTATTCAAATCATGGTCTTCCAGGACCAAGACTGCTGGTTTTCCACCCTCCCTTTACCTAGGAGTCAAGTGTGAAGGCAGTCTGGCTAATCAGTAGCACTAATTGTTCAGTTAATTACCTGGGAGAAAGTAAACCAGGGATCCAGGGATTTAGATTCGACTCAAGGTCCATATTTGAATATCCATGGTTTTAATGACTATTAGTCGATTCTGCATGAACTTGTAGTGCTTATGGAGTGTGATCCACACGCACTAGCAATGAAATCCCTGTCACTCAAAGAAAAGGCTATTACGTTCAGCTATCCACCTTTATGAAAATGCATCGTGCTCTGTTTCTGATCTCTGTTGCACTGGACCCGGTTTGATTGACACGGATCTCCCATTTCTGACAGGAGCTGACCGGGCAATTGTCTTCAGATTACCCCCAGTTGCCTGGGGAGAAGCCGCCAATCATCCGTCGCCATGTCGGAACCGCTTTCGCGCTGGCCGAGGACAGCATACCGCAGGGGGAAGAGGTAAGGGGTCTCCCACCCATGGAGTAGGGGCCAAAGGGATGTAAGCATTCTGTAGAGCCCTGAAAACTGGACTGTGGTGGCTAATCCACGCACGGAGAACTAACTCTGGGAAATATTACATTACAATCATTTGGCAGATTCTCTTATTCATAGAGACATACAGAAGTGGAGAACAGAGGTGTAAGTGTAATATAAACCTAACAAACAGCAATTCGTATTGTAACTAAAGAAAGTACCACTAGACAGATAATCTATCTTTACACAGCTATACGTATAACATTATCCAGAAAGAAATCCTTAGAAAGAAAGGGAACAAGCACAAATACGTTGAGGCCCACGGCACACTGGTTTAAATCATAGAACGGAAAAGCACCACCTTGTACATAAGGTGCATTAGATAGCAAGCTAACAGCAATTCAAATGTAAGACTCTTAAGTCCTGTCAAGCTAGACTACTTCATATTACACAAGAGGGAATGCTATATTGTGGATGCAGAATGACAATATCCATGATATAGCACAACCTTGAGTCGATCTTTATGGGGTATCATCAACTACAAAAATAACAACAGGTAACTAGAAAGATAAAGTTTCAGAAGAAGCTTTAGTTTGTAGGCTAGCTTTGGTAACTATGGCAGCTTTTTAGATAGATGATCATAGTAATAAGACATACAAGCAATCTGTTGCATAGTCCTAGAAATAGTAGGTTATACGTTACTGAAATATTCTAATATAACCAGCAATATCAGCAACATTTAGCTGGTATAACCAGTTCATGAATTATCCTTTATTGCTAGCGGTCCACCTGGTCACTCCCGCTCACCCACACATACACACACACACACTAGGGCTGGGTATTGAACCTCAATACTTTTTGAGCACCGACCGAATTATGTCCGTAGCACGGAGTATCAAAAATTGTCCAAGTATCGAAAAAGTATTTGGTGCCAATTTTCTGTACTTTTTGGCAAAAATTTCTAAAAATCTTTAGCCCCAACAGGGGAACTCTCTTGTTTCTTTTCTTGATTTGAAGCATAATTTTCTTCATTTTATACAGCTGTTTGAGTTGACAACATTAAACACTGAAGCATTTGAGAAGTTCCGGCTTATTTTGTTAAATGAGAATTTTTTTTTGGATATTGTTGGAAAAATATCTTTACACTCAGCAAAGAAAGGTATCGATTTGGCATCAGTATCGAACACCAGGTATTGGTATCGGGACCGGTATCGAAAAATTTCAAATGATACCCAGCCCTAACACACACCTAATCATATGCATACACTCTCACATGCGCCCGCACACACACATATATAGACACCCACACCCACGCACGCATGCACACAGAAGTAGCCTACCAGGACTTATATTACTGCATTTCCAGATCACACAGCTGGCTATAGGTTACTGGAGGTATAGTTATCTAATGTTACCTAGTGTGACGCTAGCTAACTGGGTTGATAGACAGCTAGCAAGAAAGTTGGATCATATGGAACTACAAATATTTAATAATATTCATGTTTTAGTATCGCTGTGTTCATTACTAACGCCATTATTATTTGGCTAAGATAACTAGCTATGTTATGTAATTTAATATGTCATTGAGCTAGATCTCACCATTGTCGAAATTTTGCGACAACTGATTTGTGCATGCTCCGTGCACACCGTCCATGAGTGAAAGAGTGAGTGAGTGACCTGAAATGACCACTTTGTGCCCACGGCGCACGCCATGCGGAGCGCCGTGGGAAAGAGAAAGAATATCTCAAGGGGGTCAGGGGAGCCATTATGCAATCTGAAGAGGTGAGTCTTCAGTCTGTGTGGGAATATGGGCGGGGTTTCTGCTGGCTCCTAACTGCAGTAATAACATATATGAGAAGACACACGCAAGCCTGCTGCTTATGTCACAAAGTCAGGGCTGCTGAGTCACAGCTGTTTTATAGTTTTGTCAAGGCGTTTTAACCGAAGGAAATAGCATTTGCTTAAGCTCCTAACTGGAGGGCGTTAGGCTAGGCCTCACCTGTCTCATCCACCTGGTTGTGTTAGCTGGGTCTCACCGGTCTTCTTATCCACCTGGGCGTGTCTGTCCCTCCGCAGCATCCAGAATTGGGCCCCCTGGAGGCGGAGCTGGCCCTGCAGCTGCAGATATACAAGGCTGCCCGCCAGCTGTACCAGGAGGACAACCTGAGCAAGGCGGTGAAGCGGAGCCGCCGGCAGCAGTGCCACTTTGCTGAGACGAAGGTGAAGGAGCTACAGGAGGCCGCATTTCAGCTCCGCCTCCGACTAGGGCGTGGCTCGCCCCACCCTCCCAGGCCCCACAAACTCAGGGGTGAGGTCACTTCCTGTGTGAGGTCTTGCACATTACTGCCATTTAACATTTGCTACATTATATTCAGTTACATTACTGCCATTTAACATTCATTACATTACATTACATTACAGCCATTTAGCATTTGCTATGTTATATTTAAATTACATTACTGGCATTTAGCATTTACTACATTATATTCAGTTACATTACTGCCATTTAACATTCGTTACATTACATTACTGGCATTTAGCATTCACTACATTACATTAAATTACATTACTGGCATTTAGCATTCACTACATTACATTACATTACATTACAGCCATTTAGCATTCACTACATTACTTTACGTTACAGCCATTTAGCATTTGCTACATTCATTACTTTACATTACTGGCATTTAGCAGACATTCTTATCCAGAGTGTCTTACACTACTTTTTGTATTTTCACACAGTATCCCTTTATACAGTTGGAAATATATTGAAGCAATTCAGGATAAATAACTTGTTCAAGGGTACAACAGCACCCTACCTGGGAATCAAATCTGCAACCTTTAGGTTAACAAGCCCAGTTTCTTACAGATTATACTAATTAGCCTAAATATTTACTTCTGGATTTTTTTTTTCAAATTGAGAATCACAGCTGAAGATTGTTGATTGTGTCTCAATACTCTCAAGATTTTACCTGTTTTACTAGAAATGACTAAATGCATTAAATAAGCAAAGGGAATTGAAACTCCTGTGTAAATGACCTGATGCAGTCTGCGGTATGTGTTTCCAGATCTTGGCACTTCAGATGACACCTCCCTGTCAGATTCTGCTTTGCAGGATGAAGGTGAGGGGGGAGTGACATCACATTACATTACATACATTACATTAGATCACATTATATCAAATTACATTGCACACAATACAATCACTTAGCAGATGCTCTTATCCAGCATGCCTTACAAAAAGGGAGATCAGTGCTAGTATCAGGAATACAAAAGATAAAAGTAACCTTTCCAGAACTGTTAAAAAATAAATAAATAAATGATTTTGTGCATGAAGGCTAGGCGGCTGTCTCAAAGGAAAACAAAAGTTATAAAAAATTCTGCTCAGTCTCCATCTCTCAGTCCCTGGACAAAAGTAAATGGAATCAGGATAAATGACCACTTTTCGTTTCTTTAGAAGATGTGCCCAGCCAGGATTCAGACCTCAGCCTGGAGGCCTCTCCGGAGCCAGACCCCCTCCGACCTCCTCAAGGGTCCCCACAGCTCCCGCATCATGTCCCACAGTTTGCCCCCCTGCGGGTCCTGGGGGAACTAAAGCCCGGGTACAGCCCCAACATGGATTACGACCGCCCCCCCATCCAGAACTCTCCTTGGAAGGAATCCAGTCTGGACGAGCCATACCAGAAACCCAAGAAGACCCGCTCTACCTGTTGCAGTCAGACTAGGTAAATGCTGACGTTCCTTGCCTTATGTGATAATGTGTAAATCCGAATCAGGTGTTGCGCCGAACCAGGTCTGTGTGTGAAACTGAAAAGTCATCTTTAATCATAAACCACAATTATTTGAGTCTAATGTCAGCTTTGCCATCAGAAATGGGCAATAGACAGGTTTGGGATGAAAGTGTCCCTTGAAGTGGTGTTGTTATATTAGGTATTAAGTTACACCTAGTGATTTTACAGAAGAAATAGAAAAAGAATTATAATAATTTCTTCTAACAGTGGCTGTACAACATTTCACATTCTCTCCGGTTGCACAAACCCATCCTTATCCCTTGGCACATTACATTTGAAATACAAGATTACATCAGTATAAAGTTTAGATTTGTTGTTTGGCCATTTTTTAATTGTAATTGTATTGACCTGCTTAAGCAAATACTGTATAGTAAGCAGTGCAACTCCTTACAATTCAACTTCACGCTGCCTTTTGGGACTCTTGCATAAGGAGATTCTTACCCAAAATATCTTGGGTCTTGTACTTTGTGTGGAAAATTCGGAGCAGGGACATGAATCTGAGCGTAAAATATTTTGATATTGAGCACCTGCATTCATTTTTCCTCCCGTTGCAGGTAGAAATGTGTCACGTGTGTCACATTCTCTCAAACTAGACGTACTTCAGGCCTTCCTCACAACCTTCTTTCCTTCCTCTTCCTCATCTTCCATGTCATTGTGTCCATGTTCAGTAGCCCGATGGTGACCCCTGTATCCACTCCAGTGGACCCACAGTTTGGCAGCTCCGCCCACCCGTTGCAGTTCATGCCCATCAAGAGCCTGGCACTATGCCACGACCAGTCCAACACCGCCACCTGTACCCCAGAGCTGCAACTACATCGGCAGCAGTCGCAGTCTTTCAGGTTCCTTGCCTCTTTGTAAATGTTTTCATAGGACAATTTTGACACTTTCTGTGTCACCTTTTGTGTGTCTCCCAATTGATTACCCTTTTCTCCCTAAATATTAAAAAACTCATTTTCGAGCCTGAGGTAAGTGAAAGTTTGGAAGTTTGAAACCTGGATAGGAAAGTGCCACCAGAATCACCCACAAAAAATCAGAGATAAAAAATAAACAAAGCTTGTATATTCTCTATAATTTATACAGCTACCCCACAAATGACCCCACACAACACCTTTGTATACAAAGTTGGGATAGGACTTACATGGCATTATGTTTAGTGCATGTTTACTATTTAATCCCAAGAAATTAGGAAAAGTCAAATTGTGTCAAGATGAAAAAATGAATCGGGTCAAATTGACCCCAAACATAATATGAGGGTTAAATCAAAGATTTTTCTTTTTCATAATTTTTCATAATTTTTCTTTCTGCAGGCTTCCAAACAGAGAGCTATCTCATGAGCCAGAACAGACCCGGGGACGTCCCCGTTTGGCAAGAAGACGGATTGCGGACTTTGTCGTGGTGCCGGGGGAATGCATTCCTCTGCAGGTGGGCCTGGGGTTCCAGTCCAGCTCGGAGGACAGCAGCTCTGAACACTCCGCTCCGTCCTACACCAGCTCTCCTTGCTGCGATTTCCCAATGGTGGCGGCCGACCCTTGCCGGGCCCCTTACGGGTACCCGCACACTAGCCCCCATGGCGGGCCCCTGGCTTATGCTGGCCCCCACTACAGGCCCCTGGCCTATGCTGGCCCCCACGACAGGCCCCTGGCCTATGCTGGCCCCCACGACAGGCCCCTGGCCTACGCTGGACCCCATGACGAGCCTCTGGCCTTCGCTGGCCCCCACAACAGGCCCCTGGCCTTCACTGGCCCCCACGACGGGCCCCTGGCCTACGCTGGCCCCCGCGGCAGGCCCCTGGCCTACTCTGGCCCCCACGACGGGCCCCTGGCCTACACTGTCCCCAGCTTCTACAAGAACCCCATGCACCAGTCCAGCCCTAGTTTTTACAGGGGGTACATTGAGGAGGATGTGGGGTACCCTCCTGAGATGGACATAGGAAAGCTCTACCTAGGCCCACCCCCCGGTCCCCCTAGCCGATATGAGTACAGGTATGAGGAGGTCCCCCCACAGCAGCTGCTCAGGCCGTTGCCCACCCACGTTAGGCTGGCTCGTGCCCCCTCCCTCAGAGAGCACCCCCCCCATCCCCACAGTGGAGGTCTTCCTCGACATCTGGTGTCAGAGGGGCTGAAGTGCTATCAGCAGCGCAGCCAGCAGGTGGCGCCGCGCCCTCGATCCCTCGACCGGCAGGGTGCAGTTCGAGTGAGGGGCATGCCGGAACGGGAATCTCCCCTCACCCATCGACATCGGCAACATCGGCCACAGCAGCAACAGCCACACAGGTACCAGGAACAGGTAAAAAAAAAATTGTTATATTAACACCATGAAATATTGTTATATTAACACCATGAAATAAACTGATTTGTGATTTATTTTTTTATCCACTCTGAAAACAAAAACTTTTCTTGGTAGTCTCCCATCTTAGTTGTGTTACAAATGTACTGTGTAGACAAACAATAATGCCAACATCCAGTAACCTGCACTGGTGCTGAGTAAATGGCAAGACAAATCCAAAATTAAAAAAGCAACCCGCACACAGTATACTTCTCCCAGTGAGCTTTATTGCACAATAAACACACAACACGTTTCAGCATGCTAAACCTGACAAACATCTATTCAGTTTTTGACAAACATGCTGTGTGCCATATCCCATAAAGATGGAGAAAACTGATGTGTAAGGAGCCCTTGAATGAGAGCACAAGAATGGCTTAATTAAGAATTAATTAACAGTATTTTTATGTGAGTGAGTGAGTACTGAGAAATATTTGCATGATTAAGGTGCAAAGTAATTGAAATTCTAATTTTAGGTATCGATACATTGCAGACAAAGCCAGTCTTATATATTTTAAAACCAAAGCCTGTGCCCAGAGCTGACATTCAAATATAAACCACACACAACTGCTCTCTGGTGGTTTTTCTTTGGATCTAAACGTAAAGGCTCTTTAAAATGCAAGAGGCTGACATGACAACAATTGCAATTTGATACATATTTCTGACTTGGTGCACTTATGCTGTGCGCATGAGGGAAAGGATGCAGGCGACTTTATAGTTAAGAAACACCATGACAAATGATGTGGGTTTATTGGGTGGGGGATTGTAGGCAGTTCCTACGTCTCTGAGATATCTGGAAGAGATAACACCGGCTTCTCCTTTTCACCTGGTTCCCTTGGTTTCGAGCCTGTCAGATCAGAACGGTTCAGACACCTCTGAAAGCAAGTCGGCACACCCAGGTGTAGAGGTGTGGTGGTGGAAGTGTGGTTTACTGATTGAGCAACTTTACCTGTGTTTGAGTCCTTGGTGAGACACTTATGAAATACAAAATATAAGCAATGTACGTTGCTCTGTGTTATACAGTGCAGCATCGAGACTCATTACTTTTACACCTGAATAATCCGATGTCTGTTCTGTGCCTTTATGAACCTAAAACAGTGGGCAAACATCCTTTTTTTTGGAATGTCAGAGGAGCCGCAGTGCAGCTGCTGGCCTTACCTGTTGCACCTGGAGATGCACTGCATATGAATCACCTGGAACTGATAGATCTATGATGAAACAAAAATGCATTTGCCTAGGTATCCTTTCAGAACTGAGGTGCAGGTTGTTATTTTGGAGTGTATCAGCATTAGCATTAATGCCCATTCAATGTTGCATACATCAGCTGTCAGAGATAATCTGTTTCATTGTGTTGTGAGGAAAGCTGAGACATAGAAAAGTCCTTGGAGGCTGTGGAATTTGATGCTGGTGTTTTATTTGGTGGGGCTCTGTACACACACGCTGTCGGGAGACATTTCTGGCTTTTCAGCACTTCTCTGAGAACTCTGAGATCAAAAGATAGTTCCTCAACGGGCAAGATGCAGCATGAATTCTGTATGCCGCAACATGTGACAGTACCTCATTCACGCGATTGTGTCATTATGTGTCATGTCTGATCGTTAACCACGTGCGCGGTGGGGGAGTTAAAGAGAATTTGAACAACAATATGAGTTATTTGGTAGTCGTGGAACCATGGATGTTTTGACCATTGCAACTGAAACTGAAGCCCCAGCTTACTTGAAAATCTTTATTCTATATTCATCTGTTCATTTGTGTTCCTACAAAAGTCGCGGGAAAAATATTCTGCGCCCTGTTCATCCTTGCTTGGCAATGAAAAGTCATTCTGTGGATGTAGGATTTACAGATGAAATCCATAAATGTCTCTTGGACAAATAAGAGTTTGGAGTAATGACATTCACATACCAAGTCTTAATCAAAGTAGAAACTGCGCCGGGGCTGAACGGTTGTGACAATAATACTATGCGAATCTTGGTTATGCACTGCTGGCAATGGTGCCTAACTGTGGGGTTTGTGGACAAAAATGCACTGCAGGAATACAGGCTTTATTTGTTCATCAGCTTGAGAGAAAGATCCCAGCTTTCAAAAAGGAAGGCTCATTGGACCCATAACCAGGATGCGTGGGAGACATAAAACCCTTTGAAGAGTAGGGTTTTTTGCCCAGATGCAGCACGAGTGAATGTGGGTAACTTTCAAGGTGTTGAAAAAGCATGCGTAAATTTCTAGTAATTACGGTAAAAGGTTTGCTGTCTAAGTCCCCATCCACTTTTGCTAGTACAAGTTGGAGCACCCAAAAATCATGCATGAACAATGTGGATATGTTTAAAGATACAGGTCAATTGGCTGAAATGTATAATCTTTCTCATAGTTGTTATCGCCCAGTCAGTATTGTTTCACCAGCGGGAGGGGGACTTCATTGGTATTGAAATTTTACTCTCAACTGTTTACTTCAGGGAAGTTAGGCCAGATACACTCTCCAGAGGAAGACATCGCCCATGTTTTAAACTCAATCAATGTCAGAGGAGCAACAACTAACCAAAAGTAAGCGGAGTTCAAAGCGGATAATTTTTTGACTACCTTTGAATAAATCAACAACATGGTTTGGTGACAGTCGAGATTTAAATATTATTTAGAGTATATCTCGCTTAATATTTGGAGTAGAAAGATAATATTGTCATTGGCAGAAAGTTGAGACTATCACCCTATACAGTAGGCTACAAAAGAAACTAGGTGACTACTCTGATAACAACTATAGTAACATAAATTGTATTTTTTTTTTTTTTTTTATTCCCGCCAATTCCCTCTTGGGAGGTCAACTTTATTTTTTATTTATGATTTGCAAAATTATGTAATGAAGCCTCTCAGAGGAAAGGGTATAACAAACAAAAAAATAATAATAAATAAATAACAAAAAGAAAAATAGTTTTAATTACAAATAGTGAAGTCGCCCCCCTCCCACCCACCCCCCTACCTTAATCCCCCACAAAGAAAACACCACCCACACCCCAATGTGTTACCCCTACCATGACATAAATTGTATTTTAGTAGAACAATAAATTAATTGTAGGCACCGCATTGGAGTCATATTTGCACTTTAGAAGGCAGTGAGCCTTGTGACGACATTCTCAACTGAACGTTCTAATGATACATTCTAATCACATATTTGTGATGGTACGCTTTTGGGCCAGTTCAGGAATGATTACATATTTGTGATGGTACGCACGAAAAGGTTAAAAGCAGCGGTCACCATGCCTAAATTGAGTAATTACGGTAAAAGGCGGCAGCAAAATAATCGTTCATTATAAATAACCGATCAGACCTAAACCACCCACATAAAAGACAACATATGTAGGCTATTTGCGGATGTCATAAGCTACTGTTGGTCGCTGCGGTTCAGTAAACATTCTATTTTGGAGAGGAGTGAGACAAGCAAACTCCAAGTAGATCAGAGGATATTTTTATTGAGATATTGTTTTTGAGCAAGTAAAAAACTTGTGAGAATGCTGTAAATGGGCATCATTCATGAAGCGTTACTGAATATGCGCATACATTAACAGTTGCACTCAAAATTATTCAACCCCCTTCACTTTTTGCACAATTTATTGTGTTCAGTGTTTTGCCATCAGTGTTTTGCCACCAACATCAAAAGACTCTCGATATCTTATTTTCAAGTACTGTTACAAGCGATACTATAACCTCTCTGCATTTGAATGGATCTCTATGGAATTGGGGGGTGAGACTGGATTCAGCTGTAAATTACACTGGTACAGTATGGAACACATGACTGGCGAAATGGCTGTAAGTTATCAAGGGTCTGAGCTATCGAACGAGCCCCAAACCATCACTCTGTTGCCAGATATGTAGAAAATGTGGAATAATTGTTACATCAGCATTAAAATGTTCAGTGAAGAACATTCTAATCGCATATTTGTGATCATACACCTTAAAGGGTTAAGTGGCTGTCCAAGTGGTCACATTCCTCCCTCCTGCTGCTGCCTCAGCAACAATGGATGTGTTGACGGGTTAAGATAAGGTCAGCAGCTGTGTTGGTTCTCCAGTGTTTTTTGAATGGACCACAGCCATTATCCGAGTTTTCTACCTTCCTGTTGAAAGCTCATTCATCCCTTATAACAGGGAAAACAAGTTACCAGGGTGGCAGTGTAGCGTAACAGTTAGGGATCTGGTCTTGCAACTTCTAGGTTGCAGGGTTGATTCCCAGCTTGGGCACTGGTGAACCTGAGTTGCTTTAGTAAAATACAGCCGTATTTAATGGATTGTGTGTAAAAATATGAGCTGTGTAAGTCGCACTGGATAAGAGCATCTGTTAAATGCAAAAGATTTAATGAAATGTTCTTTCATTCTAGCCTGGTGGTGTGTCTGTGTCTTCCACCAGCTTTACACAGAGCAGTCATTGTAACGTTCCGTTCCCGTCCTGTCCGTTTTCCATGTTTTCCTTGTTTCCTTCCGTGTCATGTTGGATCCCTTGTCCGTGTTTCCCTCCTGGCTGTGGACTGGGCGTCTCCCTCGGGTACTTTTGGTTTCATTTTCCACTTTAGCTTCCGCCTATCACTCGCCCCTCTCGTTACTCACATTCCTCACTGCTGTGCTTCGGCAATCACTCCTGATTTAACATCACACCTGTTTCTCGTTTTCTCCTTCACTTCCTGCACCTTTTAAACCCCTGGCTGGCTGCTATTCAGCGCCAGTTCGTTGACTAACCTACCGTGTTTGTTTCGTATCCCGTTTCTGGTCCAGTGTTTATGAGCCTGCTGGTTCATACCTGTTCGCCTGGTTTCCTGACTGGTAGCTATCTCTGCTAATCTTTCGCTGCTGCATGCATTTACCTGTTTCCCTTCAAAACCTCCAGACGCCGCAGTTCCAGTCTTCCCGCAGCTGTGTTTGTCCTCCCCGTGTTACGTACCTCCCGTACTCGTGTTGCGGTACCAGGACCTCTGCATGCCAGCCGGCTTACGCCAGTATTGCCCGAGCTACGCCGCACCTTCCAACTCGGCGGTGCATTCACCAGCTACAGTCCTGTCACAACACCCTGCCTTTAACCTCTGCTTTCTGCCCGGTTACTCAAGCTACCCGGTCCAGTTTCCAGTCCTGTTCCAGTCCAGTTCCGATCCAGTTTCCAGTCCAGCTCCAGTCCAGTTTCCAGTCCAGTTCCAGTCCAGTTCCGGTGTTTTAGACACCTCCGTTCAAGTCCAGTTCCGGCTTGGAACAAGTTCCGTGCCGTCCCCGGTGTTCCTGAGTGGACCTTCCGGTCCAGCTTCCAGTCCAGTTCCAGTCCAGTTCCGGTGTTTTAGACACCTCCGTTCAAGTCCAGTTCCGGCTTGGAACAAGTTCCGTGCCGTCCCCTGTGTTCCTGAGTGGACCTTCCGGTCCAGTTTCCAGTCCAGTTCCAGTCCAGGTCCGGTGTTTCATACACCTCCGTTCAAGTCCAGTTCCGGCTTGGAACAAGTTCCGTGCCGTTCCCGTTTCCTGAGTGGACCTCCCGGTCCAGTTTCCAGTCCAGTTCCCAGTCCAGTTCCAGTCCAGTTCCGGTGTTTTATACACCTCCGTTCAAGTCCAGTTCCGGCTTGGAACAAGTTCCGTGCCGTTCCCGTTTCCTGAGTGGACCTTCCGGTCCAGTTTCCAGTCCAGTTCCGATCCAGTTTCCAGTCCAGTTCCAGTCCAGTTCCAGTCCAGTTCCGGTGTTTTAGACACCTCCGTTCAAGTCCAGTTCCGGCTTGGAACAGTTCCGTGTTTCTTCAAGTCCAGCTCCGGCTTGGAGCAGTCCTCAGTTGGACGCTATCCTGTGTTAACTAACTAACCTGTTTTGCTCCCGTGTACAGCTTTGGGACCACCCCAACGCTTAATAAAGTTCCACTTTCTGTAATCTGTCTCCTGGTCGTTGCACTTGGGTTCGTCCCGTATCAGGATCGTAACAGAACGAACTGGCCAACAATATGGACCCAGCCGATCTGGAACAGATTCGCCACGCCTTCTCCTGCCAAACTGCGATCAGCGACCAACAGGGTCGCCGTTTGGATGATGTGCTGGAAGGAGTTAGGGGCATCACGGAGCAAGTATCCCAACTTTCGCTCCACCAACCGCTACTACGGATTCCAGCCAACCCTACTCCTTCCTCTCCCGAACCCCATCCGGAGGCACCGGCTCCCACTTCCAGCCGTGAGCCCCGTGTACAACACCCCGAGTTATATCGCGGGGGGTTGGGGAGATGTCGAGAATTTCTACTTAAATGTGACATAGTGTTTCGGATGCAGCCCTCCTCCTTCGCCTCCGACTCCAGCAAGATCGCGTTCATTATGAGCAGCCTGGGAGGGAGCGCCCTGGAGTGGGCTACATCCATCTGGGACAGCCAGGCTCCGTTATGCAGCAACTTCGCAGCCTTTACGGCAGAGATGCGACGTGTGTTTGAACACCCGACCTGTGGACGTGACGCTACCCAGCGTCTGCTTCAAGTTCGCCAAGGCAACCGCAGTGTCGCAGAAATGGCCATTCAGTTTCGTACCCTCGCCGCGGAGTCAGGATGGAATGACGCCTCCCTCCAGGGGGCTTTCCGCCAAGCTCTCAGCGAGGAACTCAAGGACCAGCTTGCCACTCGGGAGGAATCCAACTCCCTTAATAGCCTCATCAGCCTCGCTATAGCCATCGATAATCGTCTCCGCATCCGGGCCCGGGAGCGGGGAGGAAGTTCCGGGCGTCATTCGCCCTCCGTCGTCTCTAATGTTCATTCACACTCCATCACTGGATCTCGGGCGCCTTCGGGCGGGTCCGAGGAAGAGCCCATGCAACTGGGCAGAGTTGCGGTCAATCCCGAGGAGCGTCAGCGCCGTCAGCGCACCAGATCCTGTTTCTATTGCGGCAAGCCTGGCCATCAGATCGCCTCCTGTCCCATTCGCCCCAAGGGAAGGGGCTCGCCAGTAAGACTGGGCGTACTGACGAGCCCCATCGTCCCCAACCATGCTGCCCAGGACCGCCTCATGTTCAAGGCTACTCTCCTTTGGAGGGACAAGACCCTATCTTCTTCGGCCCTAATTGATTCCGGAGCTGACGCCAGCTTCATGGATATCACCCTCGCCAGGAGGGCCGGCATTCCCACGGAACGTCTCACTTCACCCATTTCAGCTCTAGCTCTGGACGGTAGGAGTTTGGGGTTAGTTACCCACTCCACCGTTCCTATCCAATTAATTCTATCTGGCAATCATCGGGAGTCCATTCAGCTATTACTGATTAACTCCCAACAATCTGCTCTGGTTTTAGGTCAGACCTGGCTTCGCCTCCACAATCCTCATATTGACTGGAAAGCCGGTCGCATCCTGGCGTGGAGTGCCCACTGTCTAGCCAGCTGTCTCCGTTCTGCACTACCCCCTCCGGGGCCCAGTAAACCCTGTTCCATGCAACCTATACCGGATTTAACGAATGTTCCCAGCGAGTATCACGACCTCGCGCAAGTATTTTCTAAATCACGTGCTCTGTCCTTACCTCCTCACAGGCCGTATGACTGCGCCATTGACCTACTGGCTGGAGCTAAACTGCCATCGGGACGCCTCTACAGTCTGTCTGGACCGGAGAAACTAGCCATGGAGGAATACATCCACGACTCCCTCGCTTCGGGTATTATCCGTCCCTCTTCATCCCCAGTCGGTGCAGGGTTCTTCTTCGTTGGGAAGAAGGATGGCTCCCTGCGACCCTGCATCGACTACCGGGGCCTCAACCAGGTCACCATCCGTAACAAATACCCTCTTCCCCTCATTAACACCGCCTTTGAAGCCCTCTCTCCAGCCGTGACGTTCACCAAGCTCGACCTCCGGAATGCGTATCACTTGGTGCGTATCCGTGAGGGGGACGAGTGGAAGACTGCTTTTAATACCCCGTTGGGCCACTACGAATACCTGGTGGTCCCTTTCGGCCTTACTAACGCCCCAGCAGTCTTCCAGAGCATGGTGAACGACGTCCTGCGGGACCTCCTAGGGAGGAGCGTTTTTGTTTATATCGATGATATTTTAATTTTTTCTCAATCCCCGCAGGAGCATGTCCGTCACGTTCGAGAGGTTCTCCAGCGGCTGTTGGAGAATCAGCTGTTTGTTAAGGCTGAGAAATGTTCCTTCCACGTTTCCACGGTCCCGTTCCTCGGCTTCATTATCGAGGAGGGCAGTATCCGGGCGGACCCTGTGAAAATCAAGGCGGTGACAGAATGGCCCCAACCCACCTCCCGCAAGCACCTTCAACAGTTCCTGGGGTTTGCAAATTTCTACCGCCGCTTTATTCGCAATTACAGTTCCATTGCTGCTCCCCTGACTAAACTCACTTCCGTTGCCCTGCCTTACTGTTGGAATTCCGATGCCCAGCGAGCTTTCGAGCTACTCAAGGCTCGGTTTTCCTCAGCACCTATCCTCCTTCACCCTGACACTTCTCGGCAGTTTGTCGTTGAGGTGGATGCCTCCGACACCGGCGTGGGGGCCATTCTGTCTCAACGGTCCGCCTCTGATAGCAAGCTCCATCCCTGCGCATTCTTCTCCCGGAGGCTGTCCTCCGCCGAGAGGAACTACGATGTCGGGGATCGGGAACTGCTGGCGATAAAACTGGCTCTTGAGGAGTGGCGCCACTGGCTGGAGGGGGCAGGTACCCCTTTTCTTGTGTTTACCGACCATCAAAACCTCATTTATTTAAGATCTGCCAAGAGGCTCAATTCTCGTCAGGCTAGATGGTCGTTATTTTTTGCACGCTTTAATTTCTCTGTTTCTTTCCGCCCTGGTTCCCGTAATATTAAAGCAGATGCCCTGTCCCGCATTTTTTCCCCTCCCTCCAGTCCTGCTGATCCGGAGCCCATTTTGCCGGCCTCCTGTGTGGTGGCTGCGGTCTCCTGGGAGATTGAGGGCATTGTGAAGGCCGCCCAGACTTCCCAACCGGACCCCCGCAATAACCCTAACTCCTGTCTTTTTGTCCCCGATTCCGTCCGCTCCCAGGTCCTCGAATGGGTTCACGCCTCGTGCCTGGCATGTCACCCAGGTGTCGCCAGAACTATCGCCCTCGTCAGGAGGAGTTTCTGGTGGCCTACCCTTAAAGGGGATACCCGTGCCTTCGTCCTGGCCTGCTCGGTGTGCGCCAGGAGCAAGGCTTCCCACCAGCCTCCCTCCGGTCTTCTCCTTTCCCTCCCCGTCCCTGGCCGTCCTTGGAGTCACATTGGTGTGGACTTCGTAACCGGTCTGCCGTTGTCAGAAGGTAACACCGTCATTCTGACAATAGTGGACCGGTTCTCCAAGGCGGTTCACTTTGTTCCCCTCCCCAAGCTCCCGTCCGCCCTTGAAACCGCTGAGCTCTTGGTGCTACACGTGGTCAGGCTGCACGGGATCCCCTCTGACATCGTGTCAGACCGTGGGCCCCAGTTCTCCTCCCGAGTTTGGAGGGCGTTCTGTGCAGCCCTGGGTGCCTCTCCTAGTCTTTCCTCGGGTTTCCATCCCCAGTCTAATGGTCAGGCAGAGAGGGCGAACCAGGACCTGGGGGCCGCCCTGCGGTGCGTTACAGTGCGCAATCCTGCCTCTTGGAGCCGTTTTCTCCCCTGGGTCGAGTACGCACATAACTCCCTTAAGAGTGCCTCTACTGGCCTATCCCCGTTTGAGTGTGCTTTAGGCTATCAACCCCCTCTTCTGTCGACCCAGGAGGCCGAGATAGCTGTCCCCTCTGTTAGGGCCCATGTCCTTCGTTGTAAAAACATTTGGAGACTCACACGCACCGCACTCCTTCACGCCAATTCCCGCTCCCAACGTCTGGCGGACCTTCACAGGACCGCAGCCCCACAGTATAGGGCCGGTCAGCAGGTCTGGCTCTCCACTGCAAACATCTCCCTTCCCTCTTCATCCAGAAAGCTTCAGCCCCGTTTTATTGGTCCCTTCCCCATCATTTGTCTAGTTAACCCGGTGTCTGTTAAACTTTCCCTCCCCGCCTCCCTCAAAGTTTACCCTGTGTTCCATGTGTCCCAGGTTAAGCCTGTCTCCTCCAGCCCCCTCAGTACCCCTACCATCCCGCCTCCTCCCGTCCGAGTTGTTGACAACGCCCCGGCCTACACGGTGAACCGTGTTATTGATATCCGCCGCAGGGGCCGGGGTTTCCAATACCTCGTCGACTGGGAGGGGTACGGTCCTGAGGAGAGGTCGTGGCTCCACAAGAGCCTGATCTTGGACCATTCAGTAATCCAAGACTTCCACGAACAGTTCCCTGACAAGACCAGGCCCCCGGGTACGCCAGGTGGCGTACATTGAGGGGGGGGGTACTGTAACGTTCCGTTCCCGTCCTGTCCGTTTTCCATGTTTTCCTTGTTTCCTTCCGTGTCATGTTGGATCCCTTGTCCGTGTTTCCCTCCTGGCTGTGGACTGGGCGTCTCCCTCGGGTACTTTTGGTTTCATTTTCCACTTTAGCTTCCGCCTATCACTCGCCCCTCTCGTTACTCACATTCCTCACTGCTGTGCTTCGGCAATCACTCCTGATTTAACATCACACCTGTTTCTCGTTTTCTCCTTCACTTCCTGCACCTTTTAAACCCCTGGCTGGCTGCTATTCAGCGCCAGTTCGTTGACTAACCTACCGTGTTTGTTTCGTATCCCGTTTCTGGTCCAGTGTTTATGAGCCTGCTGGTTCATACCTGTTCGCCTGGTTTCCTGACTGGTAGCTATCTCTGCTAATCTTTCGCTGCTGCATGCATTTACCTGTTTCCCTTCAAAACCTCCAGACGCCGCAGTTCCAGTCTTCCCGCAGCTGTGTTTGTCCTCCCCGTGTTACGTACCTCCCGTACTCGTGTTGCGGTACCAGGACCTCTGCATGCCAGCCGGCTTACGCCAGTATTGCCCGAGCTACGCCGCACCTTCCAACTCGGCGGTGCATTCACCAGCTACAGTCCTGTCACAACACCCTGCCTTTAACCTCTGCTTTCTGCCCGGTTACTCAAGCTACCCGGTCCAGTTTCCAGTCCTGTTCCAGTCCAGTTCCGATCCAGTTTCCAGTCCAGCTCCAGTCCAGTTTCCAGTCCAGTTCCAGTCCAGTTCCGGTGTTTTAGACACCTCCGTTCAAGTCCAGTTCCGGCTTGGAACAAGTTCCGTGCCGTCCCCGGTGTTCCTGAGTGGACCTTCCGGTCCAGCTTCCAGTCCAGTTCCAGTCCAGTTCCGGTGTTTTAGACACCTCCGTTCAAGTCCAGTTCCGGCTTGGAACAAGTTCCGTGCCGTCCCCTGTGTTCCTGAGTGGACCTTCCGGTCCAGTTTCCAGTCCAGTTCCAGTCCAGGTCCGGTGTTTCATACACCTCCGTTCAAGTCCAGTTCCGGCTTGGAACAAGTTCCGTGCCGTTCCCGTTTCCTGAGTGGACCTCCCGGTCCAGTTTCCAGTCCAGTTCCCAGTCCAGTTCCAGTCCAGTTCCGGTGTTTTATACACCTCCGTTCAAGTCCAGTTCCGGCTTGGAACAAGTTCCGTGCCGTTCCCGTTTCCTGAGTGGACCTTCCGGTCCAGTTTCCAGTCCAGTTCCGATCCAGTTTCCAGTCCAGTTCCAGTCCAGTTCCAGTCCAGTTCCGGTGTTTTAGACACCTCCGTTCAAGTCCAGTTCCGGCTTGGAACAGTTCCGTGTTTCTTCAAGTCCAGCTCCGGCTTGGAGCAGTCCTCAGTTGGACGCTATCCTGTGTTAACTAACTAACCTGTTTTGCTCCCGTGTACAGCTTTGGGACCACCCCAACGCTTAATAAAGTTCCACTTTCTGTAATCTGTCTCCTGGTCGTTGCACTTGGGTTCGTCCCGTATCAGGATCGTAACAGTCATGTTGATGTGGTGTTGATAGGACTCTGCGCGCTGTCTGTGGAGACTCATTTTGGCCCGATTGTGCAAAGCAGTGGTTACCTCTCCTCAGGTATCCCCAGCCTGATAGCGCTAATCAAGGGCTTGTTTAGTTTCATCAGGTGCGCTTGAGGTGGAACATCAAATACCTGGATCCGACAGGGCTTACATGAGGACAGGTTTGGGAACCGGTGGTGGGGGAGTCACGGCACGTGACACTGAGTCACGGCATGACACACCCGCCTCTCTCCTTGCGTTTCTCTGCCTTGCCTCCTCTTAATAAATCTGAGGAGTGTTACAGTTCAAATCCAGATTCTGCTGTGTCTCCATAGAGCACAAAACCACAAGAAGGAGTCAGAAAAGAGCTTCTGGCTCCTCCTGGGGAAAAAAATCTCCACCCACTGCTGACCTCATGGGTGTACCGAGGTCTTTTTTGTAGTTGTTGCTGTTGTCGTTGTAAAATGTCTGTTCTTCAAGGCTTGACTTGTGCAGTCCTTTCACACAATGGCTTAATTTAAGTGTGTGAACCGCACAGAAGCTTGCACACTCACCTGGGCCTACAAAGAACAGAACACACTCATATTTCAGATGACCATGTTAGTTGCACAAAATCTCACAGTTGAACAACTGCAAAAGACTTGCCTATCAGCTTAGTTTTCAATGTAATTGATGAACGTGCTCATTTAAAGGTGAGATCTGTCAGGCTTCACAGAGCAATCAAAGACAGTGGCTGGGATCAAACGTGAGACAATACAATACCATGACCTCTTTATAACTAAGGTGGAGGATTCAGCACTGTATACAGCTGGATATTTACTGAAGAAATACAGGTCCATTACTTTGCTCAAGGGTGCAACAACAGCACCCCACAAGGGAATTGATCCTGAAACTGCAGTTACAAATCCAGTTCCCTAACCATTATACTGCACTGCAATAGTGTGGTTTCACACCAGAGTGTCCTGTCCTCACCTTCCTCTTTATTTATTTACTTGTTTATTTATTTATTTATTTTTGAATATGCCATATTTTAAGTTCAAGTCACTACCATAAATCGCGTTGCAGCTACGTATGTCTTCTTCAGATGGGAACATGGCTACTGCTAAATGCTCCATGCAGGCTCCACTGTTTTCAGCAGGTGCTTAAATACAAAATCTGTTCCCCCTCTCCACACATATGCACGCACACTCACTCACTCAGTCACTCATGTGGTTACTTCCAATCGAATCTGTCCTGCTTCACTGATTTGCTTGTTGAGTGGCATCCCCTTCATCTGCTCCATAGTGGGTTACCACTGCTGGTTGCTCTCACCTTCCCCACTGTTAGTTGGAGGTCCCAGTGTCAGCTAATCTCTCCTCCCCTTTCTGTGATTGGCCACAGCTGTGTTTACCGAGTGTCAATCAGCCACATCAAAGCAGTGACACATACTTTAGCTCTGGGCTTGGCTGCATTCCCCATTCATCACAATGCATACATCACAGCCACCTCCTCCTTCCTGGTTTAAAGCTCATCACATTTCAAAGTATTGAATTAGTGTGTGTTTGTGACCTCTTAGTAGACCCCGCCCCTATGGTTTGTTATCAAATATTATTTCCAGGGAAAATTCCAGTTTTAAATTTTAGTAAGACATGCATTTTAAATGAGGACTGAAACAAAACTACAGATACATGTCATGCCCTAATGCTTAGGGCATATACCTTACCTCTGGTTGCTGCCTGTGTGTCCATGCTCTGACTCTCTAATGTATTAAAAAAATACAAACATGTTAAATATTATGTCTGTTTATTTAGCAAGACAACCTTGCTTGGGGCAACTTAAACACCATGCACTTTTTAAGTATTACCCATGTATACAGATGGATATGTACTCAAGGAACTCTTTCAAGTACCTCAGTGAAGGCTTCATAGGCCATGCTTCAACCTGCAGACCAGGGGATTTTGCCGATTATGATTAACGCAACACTGTCCATTTTCCCATTTTTTCCCTTTAGCTTGCTGCCCCCCTCCATACAAATGGCCCCTCCCGAGGCCAGTGGTTCCCAATGTTGGTCCTGGGGCCCCCCTGTGTATGTTGGTTTTCATTCCAATCACAATTGCAATCCTAGAATTTTAACAAGCTGTTGAATTTTCTTAATTAGGTGCTTTTCATGTTTTCACTCTTAATCCACATTGTGCCAGAAATAAAAAGGCATGCCATGTAGAAAAAACTTCCCATGTTAACATTGTGCTTATTGTGCTACATTGCAAACAATTACATAAAAAGAGGTGACACAAGTTTTTAACTGATCAAATTAAAGACTGAAGTGAATCAATAGACTCTTAATTTGGTTGGTGAAAACATGTTTTTAAGTTATCTTATAATTTTTTTAACACAATTCAGGTTTGGCTTGTTATTACAAACCCCAATTCCAAAAAAGTTGTTACAGTATGTACAATGCACATAAAAGCAGAAAGCAGTGATTTGTAAATTCTCTTTTACATATATTTAATAGAAAACAGTACAAAGAAAAGATATTAAATGTTTTACCTTATCAACTTTATTGATTTTTGTAAATATACGCTAATTCCGAATTCGATGCCTGCAACACATTCCAAAAAAGTTGGGACAGGGGCAACATAAGACTGGGAAGGTTGTGGAATGTTCAAAAAACACCTGTTTTGAACATTCCACAGGTAAACAGGTGAATAGGTAACAGGTGATGCTATCATGACTGGGTATAAAAGGAGCATCCACGAAGGCTCGGGCGTTTACGAGCAAGGATGGGTCGAGGTTCGCCACTTTGCGAAAAACTGCGTGAGTGAATTGTCCCAACAGTTTAAGAACAACATTTCTCAATGCACGATTGCAAGGAATTTAGAGATTTCAGATTTTACAGTCCATAATCTTATTATAAACATTCAGTGAATCTGGAGAAATCTCTGTGCGTAAAGGGCAAGGCCGAAAATCAATATTGAATGCCCGTGACCTTTGATCCCTCAGACGGCACTGCAGTAAAAACCGAAATGCTTCTGTAATGAATATAATAAGCACATGGGCTCGGGAATATTTCGGAAAACCTACAAATGCAAGTTAAGACTCTACTACGCAAAGCATAAGCCATATATCAACAACATCCAGAAACGCCGCCGACTTCTCTGGGCTCGAGCTCATCTGAGATGGACTGATGCAAAGTGGAAATGTGTGCTGTGGTCTGACAAATCCACCTTTAAATTTGTTTTAGGAAATAATGGACGTCATGTTTTCCAGGCCAAAGAGGAAAAGGACCATCCCAATTGTTACCAAAGCAAGGTTCAAAAGCATGTCATGGTATGGGGGTTTGTTAGTGCCCGTGGCATGGGTAACTTGCACATCTGTGAAGGCACCATTAACGCTGAAGGGTACCTATACATTTTGGACCAAGATATGCTGCCATCTAGACAACATCTTTTTCAGGCACTTCCCTGCTTATTTCAACAAGACTATGCCAAGCCAAATTCTGCATGTGTTACAACAGCATGGCTTCGTAGTAAGAAAGTGTGGGTGCTAGACTGGCCTGTCTGCAGTCCAGATCTGTCTCCCATTGAAAACGTGTGGCGCATTATGAAGCGGTGACTCCGGACTGTTGAGCAGCTGAAGCAGTCTTATATCAAGCAAGAATGGGAAAAAATTCCACTTTCAAAACTTCAACAATTAGTGTTCTCAGTTCCCAAAAGATCTGTCCCAACTTTTTTTGGGACGTGTTGCAGGCATCAAATTTAGAATGAGCGTACATTTACAAAAAACAATAAAGTCGATTAGTTAAACATTAAATATCTTGTCTTTGTACTGTTTTCAATTGAATACAGGTCAAAAAGGATTTGCAAATCATTGCTTTCTGTTTTTATTTACATTTTATACACTGTCCCAACTTTTTTGGAATTGGTTTTTGTACATTACAGGCATTTAGCAGATGCTCTTATCCAGAGCGACTTACACAATTATTATTATTGTAAAAAACTTTTTACATAGTATCCATTTATACAGCTGGATATTTTACTGAAGCAATTCAGGTTACCTTGCTGTTACAAGTACCTTGCTCAAGGGTATAACGGCAGTGTCCTACCTGGGAATCGAACCTGCAACCTTTTGGGTTACAAGTCCAAAGGTTGTTATCTGTGCTTTGTCATTGAATTCTTCATTCTCTACCAAATGGTTAGTTTTAGTGGCCATGTGTCCACCCTTTCACCAAAAAATAGCCTATTCATTCACCTCAGTCTTTAATTTGGTCAGTTAAATAATTTTCTTACCTCTTAATTAAATTGTTTCATATAGCACAATAAGCACGATGTGAACATGAGACATTTATTCTACATATATTCATACCTATTTCTGGCATAATGTGGCATAAGAGGGTAAATAATTTCTATAAACATGAAAAGCACCAAATTAAGAAAAAATATCAGCTTGTTAAGAGCCTGGGATTGCAATTATGGTTGGAACGAAAACCAGCATATACAGGGGGTCCCCTAGCCCGACGTTGGGAACCACTGCCCTAGGCAATCAAGTTTAGCAGTACCAGCTCTCTCTCTGCTATGCCTCACTATGAACCTAGGCAATCAAGTTTAGCAGTACCAGCTCTCTCTCTCTCTGCTATGCCTCACTATGAACCTAGGCAATCAAGTTTAGCAGTACCAGCTCTCTCTCTCTGCTATGCCTCACTATGAACCTAGGCAATCAAGTTTAGCAGTACCAGCTCTCTCTCTCTGCTATGCCTCACTATGAACCTAGGCAATCAAGTTTAGCAGTACCAGCTCTCTCTCTCTGCTATGCCTCACTACGAACCTAGGCAATCAAGTTTAGCAGTACCAGCTCTCTCTCTCTGCTATGCCTCACTATGAACCTAGGCAATCAAATTTAGCAGTACCAGCTCTCTCTCTCTGCTATGCCTCACTATGAACCTAGGCAATCAAGTTTAGCAGTACCAGCTCTCTCTGCTATGCCTCACTATGAACCTAGGCAATCCAGTTTAGCAGTACCAGCTCTCTCTCTGCTATGCCTCACTATGAACCTAGGCAATCAAGTTTAGCAGTACCAGCTCTCTCTCTCTGCTATGCCTCACTACGAACACACCCAAAGTGGGTTTTTTTGTTTAGTTATATTTTTAAGGCTTTTTCAGCCTGAATCGACAGCACAGTGTAGAGAGACAGGAATAATGAGAGCGAGAGAGGGGGAGAGACATGCAACAAAGGTTGCGTGGCTGGATTTGAACCATGGCTCGCAATAAGCATGTGGATGTCCATGGTGACTCTCTCTCCCATCTGTGTCCTGGTTTTCCACAGGTCCCACAGAGACTGGGCCTGCAGAGAGCCTCCGATGGAACCCCAGCGCAGTGGTTCATGCAAGAGGACTCTGAGATCGCCAGCCAGGTGTAGCTGAAGCAGGACGTGCCTCTGGCCTGCGGAGGACCTTATCTATTTATTTGATTTGAGCTGCTGGTCTGACGCAACGGGAGCCTGGAGTTAAATGTGGATGATGGGTGTGTGAAGTGGAGGAAACCCCAAAAGCGCCTCTGAACCAACTGACTTGGGGACATCAAGACACCACAATGTGCGGCCAACATGGTTGTCATTTTACTGTGAAAAAAGGAAATCTTGTGTTTTTCTATCCCTTGTGATGTCGTATAATATATAACGTATAATGACCGTGTCTAATGCTCCCCATGTAGACACGGTCAAAAATGACTCGCCTTTACCTGAGCTCTTGTGATAAAGCTTCGTCATTTCATTTTAATCCCTAAATCTATTTTTCATGTAGAAACAACCAATCATTCAACATTAAATCTCTATTTCTTCAGTCTACATCACTCATTTTTACTACAAAACACACATAATTGATTTGTTTTTGCTGTAGTAGATGTGTGGCACTTAATTTTGATTACGACATCTGATTTTGTAACTGCAGGGTTAAAAAAGACTTGTAAGACAATCTTTGTACCTTGATGGTGTACCTTGTTTATAAAAAAATGTAAAATAGGGCGTTGTTTAACTTTTTTCTAATGGTAGGGTCACTTCAGAAAGTCATTGAATTTAATGCTGAAAAAAATTAATTTAGGGTGTTTTCACTGCTGTTAGACTCAGAGAAGGGTCATTTTTGACCCGAGCGCAACATGAGGGTTAAATGGAAAATAATTAATTGAAATAATGAACTGTCATTTTATTTGTAAACCCTGTTTTGATTATCAAGAGATTTCCAATATTGTACTGAAAAAATATTTATTGTGTGTGTATATATGTATATACAGTGAGCACCATAATTCATTGGACAGTGACATATTTTGTGTTATTTTGGTTCTGTACTCTAGCACTGAGGTTGAAGTGCAGACTGTCAGCTTTAATTTGAGGTTATTGTCATCCATATCTGATGTACATATCGTGTACATAGTCTCCCCCATTTTTGGGCATCAAAAAATATTGGACAGTTTAACATAATGTAGAATAAAGTAATCATTTTTAATATTCGGTCGCATATTCTTTGCATGCCATTACTTCCTGATGTCTGACCCAACAACATCAAAAGACTCTTCATATCTTACCAAGAAAAGATATTTAATGATATTTAAATCAACTTTATTGACTTTTATAAATATACGCTAATTCCAAATTTGATGCCTGCAACACGTTCCAAAAAGGTTGGGACGGGCAACAAAACAAAGACTGGGAAGTTCAAAAAACACCTGTTTGGAACATTCCACATGTAAACAGGTGATGATACCATGACTGGGTATAAAAGGATATCAAAAGGTACTTATTTTCAGGTACTCTTACAAGCAATACTATAACCTCTCTGTATTTGAATGGATCTCTATGGGAATTGGGGGGCGAGACTAGATTAAGCTGTAAATTACACGGGAATAGTAAGGAACCCATGGTTGGCTAAATGGCTGTAAGTCAACAAGGGTCTGCGGTATTAAACGAGCCTCAAACCATCACTCTGCTGCCAGATATGCAGTAGATATGGATGGATAACTTGAAGGGTTGTTTCTCCTGACTTATTTTTTTGGAATGAACGTGGATGGAGAGTGACGAAGATGGCTACGTCAAAGCTTTACGAGTATGTAATTGGTAAAAAAAAGTACCAACTAGCATGCAAAAATACAACGTAGGCCAGAATAAATGATAAAACAATTAATATCATTGTGTGGTAAGAAACAAATAATTGACCACGGAAAAATAAAATAAATTTTACTGCACAGAGTTAACATCAATATATGAGTGGAAGTATTTTTGCTGTCAAAAATGAATGGAGCCCAAAGCAATAGTATGGCTGTGTCCAAATCAGAGCCCGATCTACTGCACCCTGTCTCCTGCGTGCAGTGCACTGTGTCCGAATCAGAGCCCTATCTACTGCACCCTGTCTCCTGCGTACAGTGCACTGTGTCTGAATCAGAGCCCGATCTACTGCACCCTGTCTCCTGCATACAGTGCACTGTGTCTGAATCAGAGCCCGATCTACTGCACCCTGTCTCCTGCGTACAGTGCACTGTGTCCAAATCAGAGCCCTATCTACTGCACCCTGTCTCCTGCGTACAGTGCACTGTGTCTGAATCAGAGCCCGATCTACTGCACCCTGTCTCCTGCGTACAGTGCACTGTGTCTGAATCAGAGCCCGATCTACTGCACCCTGTCTCCTGCGTACAGTGCACTGGCAGAAGTGTGCTGTTTAATGTGCACTATTTAGCAGTCCGCAAAAAATATCCACCATACTATTTTCCAATCGTACTGTGGAAGTGTCATAAGCAGGTCATAAGACTTCCCACCAGTGTTGCCATGTCCGCGGTTTTACAGCTAAATTGGGATACTTTCAATGTGCAGTCACGGGTAAAAATAAAAAGTCGCAAAGCACGCACTTATTTTAAAAAGTAAAAACATGATGATTTCTATTTAAAATACGTTGGTTTCGGTTGGGTTAGTTTTGAGTCGCCATTTGGCTGGAAAGACTCTGGCAAGATCTGGCAACCCTGCATCCCACCCTTGCGGTGCCATGTCACGTGCTGTATTTGCAGGAAAACGTCAGCGAAGCTGCACCTCATTTTTTAAAAATGAAGCTTCACGTTATATTTATGTGCCCAAAATGTTTGTGTACTTCTTGAAAAGTGTGCTCCCGAATGTACTCAGCGAAACCTCGGAAGTAAGTGTGTCATCCGGGTGTTTCAAGTATACTGCAATTTGAAAAATTTTCGCCCACTCAACGACTTTCTCGTCCTATCTACTCACCAAGGCTACTCAATAGTGTGGAATTCTGAATTCTGAGTGCTGATTCGGACACGGCCATAGTTTCTGCAATACCGGAAGCTGTAGTCAAAGTTAAAATTTGTTAATCTAGGACTTTTTTGTTGAAAATGATGAATGAAATTAATATAGTAGATGTGTGGAGAGCTGAAAACCCTGGAAAAAGAGAGTTTTCCAGGAGACAAGTTGTTCAGGGGGAATTAAAACAAAGCCACATTGATTTGTGCTTAGTTAAGAGTGAGATAGTAAAATATATAGATGGTGTAGAATATAGATTCAATTCATTTAGTGATCATGCTGCATTATGCTTCAATATTAAGCAAGATTTTAATAGTAATACAAAGAAAGGAGGTGGAGTTTGGTGTCTGAATGCCAATTTGTTAAAGTAAGAGAAATATAAAAATATGATTATTGATTGCCTAAGTGATGAAATGACAAAAGCATTGTACAATGAAAATGTCTGTGAATGGTGCGAAGCTGTAAAAGTTAAAATTAAGATGTTGAGCATAAGATAAAACAAGAAGAAGAAAAACTTAAAGATGAACTGGAAATAGAACTGAAGAAAGTTGAGCAAGATCCTGAACATAGCATTCAAAATTATTTGAAAATTCAAGCTGAACTAAATAACTATGAACGTAATAAGTGTTTAGGGGCCATAGTAAGAAGCAAGGCCAAGTATGCTATTGAACGAGACAAAAATACTTAGTTCTTTTTAGGGTTAGAAAAGGAAAAGCAGGGAAAACGCTATATAACTGAATTAGAAAATGAAAAGGGAGAGAAAGTGAATGATTTTGTTGGGATATTGGAAACTGTTCAAAGTTTTTACAAGAATCTTTTCAAAAAATCTAATATTGATCAAAAGTGTATGGAACATGTTTTGGGTACAATAGAGAAACAATTATCAGTTAAAGATAAAGTAATGTGTGATGAAACTATAACTATCTCAGAAGTAAGAGCTGCTATTGAACAGACCCATATGGAAATGCAATATACTGCAGTATATTTTAAATATACTGTGAAGATAATTTTCATATATTTACAATATACTGCATTTCTTTTTACATAGGGGGAGTCAGAAAAATAAGAGTCCAGGCTCAGATGGTTTAACAAATGAATTCTATAAAGCCTTTGTTGATATTATAGCTTCTATCTTATTGAGAGTATACATTTATGGAGGAGAATAAGATTCTACCAGACTCCATGGCTACTGTTATGATTACCATTCTATATAAAAACCGTGGTAACAAGTTGAAACTTGATAATTATCGACCTTTATCACTTTTAAACAGTGATTATAAATATTTGACTAAAGTTTTGGCAAATAGATTAAAGAAGGTAATAGGTACCATCATTGCAGAAACACAAGCATATGGTATATCTGGCAGATATATTGCTCATACCCTATGTACAATAAGAGATGTTGTTAATTTCATGAAGAATGATGGTGGATTAGTTCTAAGTTTAGATTTAAACAAAGCATTTGACAGAGTTGAACATGAGTTTTTATTTAATACATTGGACAGGTTTGGATTTGGATGTTGATTTTTGGCAGGGATAAAACTACTGTATAACAATGCTAAGAGCTGTGTTAAATGTAAGGGTGTTTTAACTAAGGATATTATCCCCTTGCAGCTTGGGTTCCGCTCCTAACTACAGTCTGGTAGTTTACCTCCTCATCAATTCCTGTTGTGCATGCAGCTAACCTGTTTCCCTTCTCCTCCATCTAACCCAGCTCCCATTCTCCAGTGGCAGTGTTCGTTTCCCCCCGTTTTCGTTGTGTGTGTTGCGGTACCTCCACCTCCAGCTCGTGTAGGCTCCGGGTTGGCTTGTTACCTGGCTACCCTCCAGTTGTTCCTGTCCGACCGAAGAAGCCAACTAGTTCTTCGGCGCCGGCTCCTGGAGCTCTGGAGACCAGGCAGCTCCTTCCGGACCTACCGCAGCTACGCCACACTACCCAGCCCTGCCGTGCTTCACCAACCACCTACCTATCAAGCCCTGCTCCTCCGTGAGAACCTCCCGGTCATTTCCGTGCCTTCCCTTGCACTAACCCCTACTGCTTGTTTTGTTCTGTACCGGTGCAGTCATTCCGGTCCAGTTCCTGTCCTGCCGTAGTGAGGCGCTCCCCAGCTAGTTCCAGTCCAGTCCAGGTGTGAGCCGTGCACCTACCTGTCCAGTCCAGTTCCGGTTTGGAACAATCCGTTCCAGACTCTGTTCCCAGTGTGGACCTCCCGGTCCAGTTCCAGTTCCAGTCCAGTTCCGGTTTGGAACAAATCCGTTCCAGACCCTGATTCCAGTGTGGACCTCACGGTCCAGTTCCAGTCCAGTCCAGTTCCGGCTTGGAACGAAACGTTCCAGACCTGCCAGCCCAGCTCCGGCTTGGAGCAGCCCGTCCCGGGCTTCCTAACAGTCCCTGTGTAATACTGTGTCTTTGTCATTCCTGTACAGTGTTGGGACTACCCCAACACTAACTTTAATAAATACTCCTTTCCTTTATTTTCTGCCTCAGTCGTGCATTTAGGTCCAAACCTTTACCAGGATCGTAACAGAATGTACCGACCAGATAAGGGCCTAGCCGACTTCTTGTCCCTGATCCACCCCGCCTTCGGCGATGCAGTAAGGCAGTACGAGCACGAACTTGCCCGCCAGGATGCTCTGGACGAGCACCTGAGCCATTGCCGGGGTGGGAACCAAGGCCCGGGCGATGCAATCATCGCCGGCCTTCAGGGCGAGGCATTCACCGTCAACACAAGCCAGTCTCCTAGGCGACGCCGTCGTCGTCCCCCCCGACCGGCTTCCAGGGCGATGCAGCCGCCGCCGCCGGCTTCCAGGGCGACGCAGCCGCCGCCGCCGGCTTCCAGGGCGACGCAGCCGCCGCCGCCGGCTTCCAGGGCGACGCAGCCGCCGCCGCCGGCTTCCAGGGCGACGCAGCCGCCGCCGCCGGCTTCCAGGGCGACGCAGCCGCCGCCGCCGGCTTCCAGGGCGACGCCGCCGCCGGCTTCCAGGGCGACGCAGCCGTCGCCGCCTCCTGTTTCCAGAGCGACGCAGCCGTCGCCGCCTCCTGCTTCCAGGGCGACGCAGCAGTTGCCGCTTCCTGTTTCCTGGGCGATGCAGCAGTCGCCGCCTCCTGTTTCCAGGGCGACGCAGCCGTCGCCGCCTCCTGTTTCCAGGGCGACGCAGCAGTTGCCGCTTCCTGTTTCCAGGGCGACGCAGCAGTCGCCGCCTCCTGTTTCCTGGGCGATGCAGCAGTCGCCGCCTCCTGTTTCCAGGGCGACGCAGCCGTCGCCGCCTCCTGCTTCCAGGGCGACGCAGCAGTTGCCGCTTCCTGTTTCCAGGGCGACGCAGCAGTTGCCGCTTCCTGTTTCCTGGGCGACGCAGCAGTCGCCGCCTCCTGTTTCCAGGGCGATGCAGCCGTCGCCGCCTCCTGCCTCCAGGGCGATGCAGTCGTCGCCGCCTCCTGTTTCCTGGGCGATGCAGTCGTCGCCGCCTCCTGTTTCCTGGGCGATGCAGCAGTCGCCGCCTCCTGTTTCCAGGGCGACGCAGCCGTCGCCGCCTCCTGTTTCCAGGGCGACGCAGCAGTTGCCGCTTCCTGTTTCCTGGGCGACGCAGCAGTCGACGCCTCCTGTTTCCAGGGCGACGCAGCCGTCGCCGCCTCCTGTTTCCTGGGCGATGCAGCAGTCGCCGCCTCCTGCTCCCAAGGCGATGCAGTCGTCGCCGCCTCCTGCTTCCAGGGCGATGCAGTCGTCGCCGCTTCCTGCTCCCAGAGCAATGCAGGCGCCGCTTCCTGCTCCCAGGGCGATGCAGTCGTCGCCGCCTCCTTCTCCCAGGGCGATGCAGTCATCCCCGCCTCCTGCTTCCAGGGCGATGCAGTCATCGCCGCCTCCTGCTTCCAGAGCAATGCAGGCGCCGCTTCCTGCTCCCAGAGCGATGCAGTCATCGCCGCCTCCTGCTTCCAGGGCGTTGCAGTCGTCGCCGCCTCCTGCTTCCAGGGCGATGCAGTCATCGCCGCCTCCTGCTCCCAGGGCGTTGCAGTCGTCGCCGCCTCCTGCTCCCAAGGCGATGCAGTCATCGCCGCCTCCTGCGCCCAGGGTGATGCAGTCGTCGTCGCCTCCTGCTTCCAGAGCGACGCAGTCGTCGCCGCCTCCTGCTTCCAGAGCAATGCAGGCGCCGCTTCCTGCTCCCAGGGCGATGCAGTCGTCGCCGCCTCCTGCTTCCAGGGCGATGCAGTCGTCACCCGCCTCCTGCTCCCAAGGCGATGCAGTCGTCGCCGCCTCCTGCTTCCAGGGCGATGTCGTCGCCGCCTCCTGCTTCCAGGGCGACGCAGTCGCCGCCTCCTGCTTCCAGGGCGATGCAGTCGCCGTCTCCTCCTTCCTGGGCGATGCAGTCGACGCCTCCTGCCTCCAGGGCGATACGTTCATCGCCGTTCCTGTCCGGTCCCGTTCCAGCCGCCCGCCTCCGGGATGATGTCGTCGCCGACCTCCTGGGCGATGCAGTCGCTGTCGCCACCCTTCAGGGCGATGTACTCATCGCTGTTCCTGTCCAGTCCCCTTCCAGCCCTCCCGTCCGTTCCCCTTCCAGCCCTCCCGTCCGTTCCCCTTCCAGCCCTCCCGTCCGTTCCCCTTCCAGCCCTCCCGTCCGTTCCCCTTCCAGCCCTCCCGTCCGTTCCCCTGCCAGCCCTCCCGTCCGTTCCCCTTCCAGCCCTCCCGTCCGTTCCCCTTCCAGCCCTCCCGTCCGTTCCCCTTCCAGCCCCCCCGTCCCGCCACGTTCCAGCCCCCCCGTCCCGCCACGTTCCAGCCCCCCAGTCCCTCCTCGTTCCAGTCCCCCAGTCCCTCCTCGTTCCCGTCCCCCAGTCCCTCCTCGTTCCCGTCCCCCAGTCCCTCCTCGTTCCCGTCCCCCAGTCCCTCCTCGTTCCCGTCCCCCAGTCCCTCCTCGTTCCCGTCCCCCAGTCCCTCCTCGGTCCAGTCCCCCAGTCCCTCCTCGTTCCCGTCCCCCAGTCCCTCCTCGTTCCCGTCCCCCAGTCCCTCCTCGTTCCAGTCCCCCAGTCCCTCCTCGTTCCAGTCCCCCAGTCCCTCCTCGTTCCAGTCCCCCAGTCCCTCCTCGTTCCAGTCCCCCAGTCCCTCCTCGTTCCAGTCCCCCAGTCCCTCCTCGGTCCAGTCCCCCAGTCCCTCCTCGTTCCAGTCCCCCAGTCCCTCCTCGTTCCAGTCCCCCAGTCCCTCCCCGTTCCAGTCCCCCAGTCCCTCCCCGTTCCAGTCATCCAGTCCCGCCCCGTTCCAGTCATCCAGTCCCGCCCCGTTCCAGTCATCCAGTCCCGCCCCGTTCCAGTCATCCAGTCCCGCCCCGTTCCAGTCATCCAGTCCCGCCCCGTTCCAGTCATCCAGTCCCGCCCCGTTCCAGTCATCCAGTCCCGCCCCATTCCTGTCATCCAGTCCCGCCCCGTTCCTGTCATCCAGTCCCGCCCCGTTCCTGTCATCCAGTCCCGCCCCGTTCCTGTCTTCCAGTCCCGCCCCGTTCCAGTCATCCAGTCCCGCCCCGTTCCAGTCATTCAGTCCCGCTCCATTCCTCTCTTCCAGTCCCGCTACGCCGCCGGCCTCCTGAGCGGTTCCGCCCGCGCCGCGGCTGGCCTCCTGAACGGTTCCGCCCGCGCCGCGGCTGGCCTCCTGAGCGGTTCCGCCCGCGCCACAGCCGGCCTCCTGAGCGGTTCCGCCCGCTCCACAGCCGGCCTCCTGAGCGGCTCCGCCCGCGCCACGTCTGGCCTCCTGTACGGTTCAGTCCGCACTGTGGCCGACCTCCTGAACGTTCCTGCCCTCTTCCTCCGGTGGTGTTTCTGTTGGACGCCAGGAGGCGTCCTTTTTAGGGGGGGGTACTGTAACGTTCCGTTCCCTTCCAGTCCGTTTTCCCGGTTTTTGTCATGTCCCTCCGTGTCTTGTTGGATTCCCTTGTCCGTGTTTTCCCCTCTGCTTTAGGCTGGGCGTTTCCCCTCTGTTTGGCTCTCTTTGTTTCCCACTTTAGTTTCCGCCTATCACCTTCCCCTCTCGTTTCTTGCATTCCTCACCTGTCTAATTAACAAGCACTCCCGGTTACTTTCCGCACCTGTGCCTTGTTGATTCCCATCTCACTCCCTTATTTAACCCACCTGCTGTCTCCCCTGCTTTGTCGGTGCATTACATGTCTAACCCTTCAGACCCTGTTTACTGTTCGCTTAACTATCGTCACGCGGTGTTAATGCTCGTTGTTTCCCTGGTCGTGTACTACGAACTACTCGCTTGGTTGTGGGATATTATCCCCTTGCAGCTTGGGTTCCGCTCCTAACTACAGTCTGGTAGTTTACCTCCTCATCAATTCCTGTTGTGCATGCAGCTAACCTGTTTCCCTTCTCCTCCATCTAACCCAGCTCCCATTCTCCAGTGGCAGTGTTCGTTTCCCCCCGTTTTCGTTGTGTGTGTTGCGGTACCTCCACCTCCAGCTCGTGTAGGCTCCGGGTTGGCTTGTTACCTGGCTACCCTCCAGTTGTTCCTGTCCGACCGAAGAAGCCAACTAGTTCTTCGGCGCCGGCTCCTGGAGCTCTGGAGACCAGGCAGCTCCTTCCGGACCTACCGCAGCTACGCCACACTACCCCAGCCCTGCCGTGCTTCACCAACCACCTACCTATCAAGCCCTGCTCCTCCGTGAGAACCTCCCGGTCATTTCCGTGCCTTCCCTTGCACTAACCCCTACTGCTTGTTTTGTTCTGTACCGGTGCAGTCATTCCGGTCCAGTTCCTGTCCTGCCGTAGTGAGGCGCTCCCCAGCTAGTTCCAGTCCAGTCCAGGTGTGAGCCGTGCACCTACCTGTCCAGTCCAGTTCCGGTTTGGAACAATCCGTTCCAGACTCTGTTCCCAGTGTGGACCTCCCGGTCCAGTTCCAGTTCCAGTCCAGTTCCGGTTTGGAACAAATCCGTTCCAGACCCTGATTCCAGTGTGGACCTCACGGTCCAGTTCCAGTCCAGTCCAGTTCCGGCTTGGAACGAAACGTTCCAGACCTGCCAGCCCAGCTCCGGCTTGGAGCAGCCCGTCCCGGGCTTCCTAACAGTCCCTGTGTAATACTGTGTCTTTGTCATTCCTGTACAGTGTTGGGACTACCCCAACACTAACTTTAATAAATACTCCTTTCCTTTATTTTCTGCCTCAGTCGTGCATTTAGGTCCAAACCTTTACCAGGATCGTAACATTTTTTACCTAATGTCAGTTTTGAGTGCAATAATATAGAAATGGTGCTTAATCAGCCAGTATTTCTGAGTAACAAGATAACAAATAATGGGAATCTATTGTACAATAAAATACTTATGGAGGCAAATTTAAGGCAGCTAAAAAGATTTTGCATATGAAGTCATTCCAGGATTCCTATCAGAACAAGCTATTATTGACTGTGTACATGAGTTTGACAATGATATTTCATTGTCATATATTAATTTCCTGAATTGTATCTTGAAAGGAAAGAAAAAAGAATAGATCTTGCTAAACTTAAAGTAAAAGATTTCAATAAGATAATGGTACAAAAGGAAATAAAATTACTAGCGTCTGAAAATGTATGGGTGAAAGTGTTCCCTAACCTAGATGTTAAAACTATATGGAATAATTTGAATATAAAATGTAATAGTATTGAGTGTGAAAACTTAGATTTCATGTTGAGACATAATAGAATATTTACCAATGTTGTACTTCATCAAATAGACAAGACCATTCAAAGAGAATGTGATGTGTGTGGTTTGTTGCCAGAAACTGTAATGCACATGTTCTTAAAATGTGAGAGATTAGAATAATTTTATCGCAAGTTGAAAAGCTTGTTAAAGAAAAATAGTCAGTTACTTTTATAGAGCAATTTGATTGGGATATGATGTTATTGTTTGGAATAAACAAAATGGACAAAAATTTGAATACCATGCTATTGAACTATATTGTTAGTCATGCAAGATTAGCTGTGTATCAAAGAAGGAATTATGCACACTTTGAAAAAAAGCATGTAGAAATTTGGCCATTATTTGTATCTATGGTTAAAAGAGATATGACTTTGTTGTATATATAGTCATTTGGATTTTGAAAAGTATTTGGTGAAAGGGAGTAATTTCATTTCAGTATCTGATGGAATTGTCTTTAATTTTTAGTCTGATTGTATAAAAATGATCATGGTTAATTATTTCTTTGAATTTAAGCAAGCTGTTGCTGAAAGATCTAAAAGGTTATCTAGTCACCATCTAGTTAGTTGGCTTTAGGTTAAAACATGTGGATATGTTGTCTCTGTATACATGTAAATACTGGATATATGAAATGTAATAATTGAACTTTTTAATAAAAATAAAAAAAATGCCCAATCTTGTCTGATCTCAGAAGGTAAGCAGGGTCAGGCCTGGTTAGTACTTGGATGGGAGACCGCCTGGGAATACCAGGGGCCCTATCTTGGCAATCTTGGCGCTTGGTCTAAGCGCATGGCGCTAAGTCCATTTAGGGCGTGTCCAAGTCCACTTTTGCTATTTTAACGGCGTGTTTTTTGGGCGCTAAGCACAGCGCAAGGCGCAACTGGGCTGAACCTAGTCTCTTCATTATTTATAGGTGTGTCTTGGGCGTGACATGCAATAAACCAATCAAAATGTTATATCCCATTCCCTTTAAAAGCCTGCTTTTCCACCTTGGCGGATTGCTTATGATGGCGAAACAGACATGCTCGTGCGTGTTTAGTGCGATCAAGGAATAGGCTATATGGATCAATAGTAGCCTATGATCAATATTATTCGGGCTAACCATTATGAGTTCCCGGTAATTCCTGACAGTGCTGTTTACAAAATATATGCGGTTAAATTTCGTTAAAAGCACCTGCAACTGCTGAGAATAAGCGACCAATTGCTTCCGTCTCACCTTAGAAAACGCCAAATTAGCCTGCTTGTTTAACGAATTTCATTTGATTATGCAATGAACTCATGTTCAAGCTTCATCCGAAGTTCATTAGGCTACCTGCATTCTAATTTTGATTACTAACATAAATAACGTTATTTTGCCTTAATGATGACACTAAATATAATAAATCTGTCAGGTTGGCAACCCATAGGTTCAGCATATTTTCCCTTATTTTATAATGTCCTGCTTATGGAAATGCGAGCAACCTATTTTACTGGTTGCATAATGCTTTAAAACGATCCACTTTCCCAGGAAGACCGTGAAAAGTTTGATTTACAGCAGAGGAAACAGACCTGCTCCTGTAAAGCACACATGCAGATAATGGCATTAAAATTAATTGTAAATTAATTTTGTAACGTGCTGCAAATTTCATTTCTAATTAGCCGCTTAGTTCTCTTTAAAATCTTTTGTTCAGTTATGGAATAACAGGTGAAATCAGCGGGGTTTTAATAAGCTGAGGGTATGGAAACCTTGTCACTGTAATTTAAAAAAATATGAAGGACGAAGAATAGCTAAGGTTACAATTCAGTTAACATGATGACATTTATTTCCATTTGTTAACCATAGGCTATCGAAAAAACCTTATGTAGGCTATGCACAGTGAATCCGCTGTAGCCTAGGCTATTTGAAAAACAATAAAAGCAATATGTTACGAACCCAATACGAGACGAACCCAAGTGCAACGACCAGGAGACAGATTTCACAGAGAAGGGGTTTTATTAATAAACTAAGTGTTGGGGTAGTCCCAAAACTGTACAGGAAAGGCAAACACGTTATCACACAGGGTAATGTCAGGAGGCCCGGAACGGACTGCTCCAAGCCGGAGCTGGAACGGAAGATCAGGAACGGAATGTTCCAAGCCGGAACTGGACTGGACTCCAGGCGTATGCAACGCCTGAACTGGACTGGAACTGGACCGGGAGGTCCACTCAGGAAACGCGGTCAGGATCGGATTGTTCCAAGCCGGAACTGGACTGGATCGGTAGGTGCACAACTCACACCTGGACTGGACTGGAACTGGACCGGGAGGTCCACTCAGGAAACGCGGTCAGGAACGGATTGTTCCAAGCCGGAACTGGACTGGATCGGTAGGTGCACAACTCACACCTGGACTGGACTGGAACTGGACCGGGAGGTCCACTCTGGACAATGGGTTCAGGAACAGGTTTGTTCCAAGCCGGAACTGGGCTGAATCGGAAGATGCGTGACTCACGCCTGGACTGGACAGGTAGGTGGGCGACTCACTACGGCAGGACTGGAACTGGACCGGGATGACTACACCGGTACTGGTCAAAACAAAACAGAGGGGGATTAGTTGGAAGTAGGCACGGGAAGGACCGGGAGGTTCTCACTGGATGGCAGTGCTGGGTAGTGCGGCGTAGCTTAGGTAGGTCCGGTAGGATCTGCCCGGTCTCCAGTGCTCCCGGAACTGTAACCGAAGACGTTGTGGGCGGCTTCGGCCGGACAGGAACAGCTGGAGGGTAGCCAGGATCGGAGTGCCACACGGAATCCTACGTGAGCTGAAGGTGGAGGTACCGCAACACACAAAACAAACAAAGGGAGAACGAACACTGCCACGGTAGACTGGGTAACTGGAGGTTTAGAGGGAAAACAGGTTAGCTGCATGAAACACAGGAATTTCACGGAGGGTAACTACCAAAACGTAGTTTCAGACGAACTACACGCTGTAAGGGGATTGAATTCCCACAACCAAGCGAGCAGGACCGTAGAAGACCACGAACGACAAAACCAAACACAGAGTGAGGATAGTTAACGAACTGGCGCCGATTGGCAGCCAGCCGTGGGTATAAATAGTGACGTTAATGAAAACCTAAATAAGGAGCAGGTGTGGAAATTAAACGGGAGTGATTACTAAACACCAGGTGAGGAATGCATGCAACGAGAGGGAGAGGAGTGAAAGGCGGAAGTAAAAACAGAAAACCAGACGAACAAGTCAGGGAAGGAAACGCCTAGTCCGTAGCAGCGGGGAAAACACGGACAAAGGGATCCAACATGACACGGAGGGAAAACAGGAAAACACGGAAAACGAACAGGAATGGGGCGGAACATTACAGTACCCCCCCCCTCAAAGTACGCCTCCTGGCGTACCTGGTGGCCTGGTTTTGTGAGGGAAGCGTTTGTGGAAATCCTGGATCAGTGAGTGATCCAGGATGAGGCTCCTGTGGAGCCACGACCGCTCCTCAGGCCCATACCCCTCCCAGTCAACGAGGTATTGGAAACCCCGACCCTTACGGCGGATGTCAATAATATGGTCCACCGTGTAGGCCGGGGCGTTTTCGATGACCCGAACAGGTGGAGGAGGGAGGGTAGGGGAACTGAGGGGGCTGGAGGCGACAGGCTTTATTTGAGAAACATGGAAAACGGGGTAAACTTTGAGGGAGGCAGGGAGGGAGAGCTTAACAGAAACTGGGTTGATTAAACAAGCAATAGGGAAGGGACCAATAAAACGGGGCCGAAGTTTTTTAGAGGACGAGGGAAGGGAAATGTTAAACGTGGAGAGCCAGACCTGCTGACCGACCCTATACTTAGGGGCTGCGGTCCTGTGAAGGTCCGCCAGACGTTGGGAACGGGATTTGGAGCGCAGGAGTGCGGTGCGTGCAAGTCTCCACATGCGTTTGCATTTAAGGAGGTGGGATCTAACAGAGGGGACTGCTACCTCGGCCTCCTGGGCCGACAGGAGAGGAGGTTGGTAACCCAATGAGCACTCGAACGGGGACAACCCTGTGGATGCACTCTTAAGGGAGTTGTGAGCGTACTCTACCCAGGGGAGAAAACGGCTCCAGGAGGCGGGATTGCGTGCGGTGACGCACCGCAGGGCGGCCCCCAGGTCCTGGTTCGCCCTCTCTGCCTGGCCGTTAGACTGGGGATGGAAACCCGACGACAAACTAGCCGAGGCCCCCAGGGCTACACAGAACGCCTTCCAAACCTGGGAGGAGAATTGGGGCCCACGGTCAGACACAATGTCGGACGGGATCCCGTGCAGCCTGACCACATGTAACACCAGGAGCTCCGCAGTTTCGAGGGCGGACGGGAGTTTGGGAAGGGGAATAAAGTGAACCGCCTTGGAGAACCGATCCACCACTGTCAGAATTACGGAATTACCCTCTGACAATGGCAGACCGGTGACAAAGTCCACGCTGATGGGACTCCAAGGACGGCCCGGGACAGGGAGGGGAAGGAGAAGACCGGAGGGAGGCTGGTGGGATGCCTTGCTCCTGGCGCACACAGCACAGGCCAGGACAAAGGCACGGGTATCCTCCTTAAGCGTGGGCCACCAAAAACTCCTCCTGACGAGGGTGGTCGTTCTGGCAACACCTGGGTGACACGCCAGACAGGAGGCGTGAACCCACTCCAGGACCTGGGAGCAGACGGAGTTGGGAACAAACAGGGAGGAGTTAGGGTTACTGCGGGGGTCAGGGTGGGAAGTCTGGGCGGACCTCACAATTTCCTCGATCTTCCAGGAGACCGCAGCCACTACACAGGACGCCGGTAGAATGGGCTCCGGTTCAGCAGGACTGGAGGGAAGGGAAAAAACACGGGATAAGGCATCCGCCTTGACATTGCGGGAACCGGAGCGGTAAGACAAAGAAAAATTAAAGCGGGCAAAGAATAATGACCATCTAGCCTGTCTGGCATTAAGCCTTTTAGCAGTTTTTAAATAAATTAAATTTTGGTGGTCAGTCAAAACAACAAAAGGATTACCTGCCCCCTCCAGCCAGTGGCGCCACTCCTCAAGAGCCAGCTTGATGGCGAGAAGTTCCCGATCCCCGACATCATAGTTTCGTTCAGCGGAGGACAGCCTCCGGGAGAAGAAAGCACAGGGATGGAGCTTGTTGTCCAAGGCGGCACGTTGGGACAGAATGGCCCCCACGCCGGTGTCGGAGGCATCCACCTCAATAATAAATTGTCGGGAGGGATCAGGGTGACAAAGAATGGGAGCTGATGAAAACCGAGACTTGAGCCGCTCAAACGCTAGCTGGGCCTCGGAGTTCCAGGAAAAAGAAAGGGCAGTAGAGGTGAGTTTGGTAAGGGGAGCAGCAATGACACTGTAGTTACGGATAAACCTGCGATAAAAATTAGCAAAACCGAGAAATTGTTGAAGGTGCTTACGGGAGGTGGGTAGGGGCCATTCTGTCACCGCCTTGACTTTGACAGGATCCGCCCGGATGCTGCCCTCCTCGATAATGAAGCCGAGGAACGGGACTGAGGAGACGTGGAATGAGCATTTCTCCGCCTTAACAAAGAGCTGGTTCTCAAGGAGACGCTGGAGAACCTCCCGGACATGCAGAATGTGCTCCTGTGGGGACTTGGAAAAAATCAAAATGTCATCAATATAAACAAAGACGGACTTCCCCAACAGGTCTCGCAGCACGTCATTCACCATGCCCTGGAAGACTGCGGGGGCGTTAGTAAGGCCGAAAGGGACCACCAGGTACTCATAGTGGCCTAACGGGGTATTGAAGGCAGTCTTCCATTCATCCCCCTCCCGTATACGCACCAAGTGGTACGTGTTACGGAGGTCGAGCTTGGTGAAAATGACGGCTTGCGAGAGGGGTTCAAAAGCGGTGTTTATGAGGGGAAGAGGATATTTATTGCGGATGGTTATTTGATTTAGGCCCCGGTAGTCGATGCAGGGCCGTAGTGAGCCGTCCTTCTTCCCCACGAAGAAGAACCCAGCACCAACAGGAGAAGAGGAGGGACGGATGATGCCTGAGGCGAGGGACTCGTGAATGTATTCCTCCATGGATAATTTCTCCGGCCCCGACAAACTGTAAAGGCGACCAGACGGAAGCTTGGCACCTGCCAGCAGGTCGATGCAGCAGTCGTAAGGCCGGTGAGGAGGTAGGGACAGGGCGCGTGATTTGGAGAAGACCTGGCAGAGGTCGTGATATTGCTCAGGGACGTGGGAAAGGTCGGGTTCGGGTTGGTTGGTGCTGGGATCCTTGGACCCCGGAGGGGGCAGAGCGGAACGAAGACAGCTAGCCAAACAGTGGCCACTCCACGCCAGAATACGACCGGCTTGCCAGTCGATATGAGGGTTGTGAAGGCGGAGCCAGGTCTGACCTAAAACTATAGATGACTGTTTGGAGTTGATGAGGAGGAGTTGAATACTCTCCCGATGATTGCCGGATAGTACTAGCTGAATAGGAACGGTGGAGTGGGTTACTAACCCCAGACTCCTACCGTCTAAGGCGAGGGCTGTGATAGGAGAGGGTAGAGCTTCTGTGGGGATGCCGGCCCTCCTGGCGAAGGAGATGTCCATAAAGTTGGCGTCGGCTCCAGAGTCGATGAGAGCCGACGAAACTTCGGACTTGTCCCTCCACAGGAGAGTGACCTTGAAAACAAGGCGGTTCTGGGCTGAATGGCTAGGTATGATGGGGCTCGTCAGTACGCCCAGTTTAACTGGCGAGCCTATTCTTTTGGGCGAATCGGGCACGAGGCGATCTGATGGCCAGGCTTGCCGCAGTAGAAGCAGGATCTAGAGCGTAGGCGACGTTGGTGCTCCTCAGCGCTGACCGCAACTCTGCCCAGTTGCATAGGCTCCCTCTCGGAGACCCCAGACGCCGCTCTGAATCCTGCAGCAGAAGAGTGTGGACGGATGTGAACATGATGACCGGAGTTCCCCCCTCGCTCACGGGACCGGATGCGGAGACGGTTGTCAATAGCTATAGCCAGACTGATAAGACTATTGAGAGAAGTGGATTCCTCACGAGTGGCAAGTTGATCCTTTAGCTCCTCGCCGAGTGCCTGGCGAAAAGCCCCCTGAAGGGCGGTGTCATTCCACCCGGACTCAGCAGCGAGGGTGCGGAATTGGATCGCCATCTCTGCGACGCTGCGACTTCCTTGACGGACCTGAAGGAGGCGCTGAGTAGCGTCTCGCCCGCAGATAGGGTGATCAAACACACGCCGCATCTCGGCGGTGAAGGCGGCGAAGTTGTTGCAGAGCGCGACCTGGCTGTCCCACATGGATGTAGCCCACTCCAGGGCACTTCCTCCCAAGCTGCTCATGATAAAGGCGATTTTACATGGGTCGGAGGCGAAGGAGGAGGGCTGCATCCGGAAGACAATGTTGCACTTCAAGAGAAACTCGCGACATTTGCCCAATCCCCCACGGTATAATTCAGGGTGTTGTACGCGGGGCTCTCGATACGAAGTGGCAGCAGGAGGATCAACCGGCGGATTCGGCGCGGGAGGAGTTGGACCCACAGGAATTAACGGAAGCGGCTGGTGAAGGGATAGCTGTGCCATTTGTTCAGTGATGCCCCTCAGCACTTCCAATACGTCAACCAAACGACGGCCCTGTTGGTCGCTGACCGCAGTTTGGCAGGAGACGGCGTGACGAATCTGATCCAGGTCGGCTGGGTCCATGTTTGAGGCCAGTTCGTTCTGTTACGAACCCAATATGAGACGAACCCAAGTGCAACGACCAGGAGACAGATTTCACAGAGAAGGGGTTTTATTAATAAACTAAGTGTTGGGGTAGTCCCAAAACTGTACAGGAAAGGCAAACACGTTATCACACAGGGTAATGTCAGGAGGCCCGGAACGGACTGCTCCAAGCCGGAGCTGGAACGGAAGATCAGGAACGGAATGTTCCAAGCCGGAACTGGACTGGACTCCAGGCGTATGCAACGCCTGAACTGGACTGGAACTGGACCGGGAGGTCCACTCAGGAAACGCGGTCAGGAACGGATTGTTCCAAGCCGGAACTGGACTGGATCGGTAGGTGCACAACTCACACCTGGACTGGACTGGAACTGGACCGGGAGGTCCACTCAGGAAACGCGGTCAGGAACGGATTGTTCCAAGCCGGAACTGGACTGGATCGGTAGGTGCACAACTCACACCTGGACTGGACTGGAACTGGACCGGGAGGTCCACTCTGGACAATGGGTTCAGGAACAGGTTTGTTCCAAGCCGGAACTGGGCTGAATCGGAAGATGCGTGACTCACGCCTGGACTGGACAGGTAGGTGGGCGACTCACTACGGCAGGACTGGAACTGGACCGGGATGACTACACCGGTACTGGTCAAAACAAAACAGAGGGGGATTAGTTGGAAGTAGGCACGGGAAGGACCGGGAGGTTCTCACTGGATGGCAGTGCTGGGTAGTGCGGCGTAGCTTAGGTAGGTCCGGTAGGATCTGGCCGGTCTCCAGTGCTCCCGGAACTGTAACCGAAGACGTTGTGGGCGGCTTCGGCCGGACAGGAACAGCTGGAGGGTAGCCAGGATCGGAGTGCCACACGGAATCCTACGTGAGCTGAAGGTGGAGGTACCGCAACACACAAAACAAACAAAGGGAGAACGAACACTGCCACGGTAGACTGGGTAACTGGAGGTTTAGAGGGAAAACAGGTTAGCTGCATGAAACACAGGAATTTCACGGAGGGTAACTACCAAAACGTAGTTTCAGACGAACTACACGCTGTAAGGGGATTGAATTCCCACAACCAAGCGAGCAGGACCGTAGAAGACCACGAACGACAAAACCAAACACAGAGTGAGGATAGTTAACGAACTGGCGCCGATTGGCAGCCAGCCGTGGGTATAAATAGTGACGTTAATGAAAACCTAAATAAGGAGCAGGTGTGGAAATTAAACGGGAGTGATTACTAAACACCAGGTGAGGAATGCATGCAACGAGAGGGAGAGGAGTGAAAGGCGGAAGTAAGAACAGAAAACCAGACGAACAAGTCAGGGAAGGAAACGCCTAGTCCGTAGCAGCGGGGAAAACACGGACAAAGGGATCCAACATGACACGGAGGGAAAACAGGAAAACACGGAAAACGAACAGGAATGGGGCGGAACATTACACAATATTCACTGGACAAGGTTTTGAACTTTTTTCAGTCACAAACCATTCTATTTACTTAAAGGCTATATTCCTAGATAAACAGAGCTGTATTGTAATGACGTCTGAAGCGCATTTTCAGAACTCAAAAGTCCGTCTATTGCAGTGCGCGAGTTTTCCATTGAATGACAATTCACGCATTAGGTGTAAATGACAATTTGCGCATTAGGCTTGATATAGGTGTTATCAGCTCCTTTTTAATGTCTGTCTATTATTGTTTATAATAGTATTTGGAATGGAAGTGTGGTGTTGCTGATTTGCCCACAGCTTACTGTGAACTACAGTCGACGTTCATTGCTAGGGATAGCTGCTACATTATGGGAAGGATGTGCTTTGTCTGTTCTGTAGTGATCTTGATGATGTCTCTGTATGCACTTACTGTACGTCGCTTTGGATAAAAGCGTCTGCTAAATGAATGTAATGTAATGTAATGGATAGCCATTGTCCTGTACCATCGCACATCGCCTGGATGTTGATGGAGTGGGCTGAGAGCAATGTAATGTGGCATCGTTTCCCTTAGCCGAGGGAAAGGTATGTGGACCTATGGAACCTTTTATTATTATGCATTTTTGATATAGCCTACACAATAATAATATTTCACATTGTGATCTAGATATTTTAGGCATGCTTGTGCACGCCCCTGTGTGTAACAGGCAGGAGGGTACGCGCGTTGTGCACACGCCTATGTAGACGCACTTATATGCGCCGTTAAAATAACATGTAAACAACTGCGACATGACTTTAGACCAGGTTTGTGGTGGTTCCTGGCCACTCCTCATCTTAAGACCAACACGCCCAGTTTGCTTGTAATGGGCGCAAGAATACATGCTAGTTAAAGGACGTAAGCATTAGGCGTTATAATGAACCTAGCGCCGGGTGTAAGATAGCAAAGACACTTGCGTTTGGGTTAGCGCCGCTTTGCGCCGGGTGTAAGATAGGGCCCCAGCTGTAAGCTTTTTTTTTTGTGCTTTCACACAGGAGGATGCTATTTCGCAAGGTAAAAGACAGAAACTAACTATTATTCATACTGAAGAAAAATTAAACGTTGTTGTGTCCTTATCTTGCAGTCACTGCCAAAACCAGCAACTGAATGCATCTTATTATTTTCCTGCAACATACGTAGCTAGTTTTTATAAATAATACTATAGCTTCGGACTTCAGCTTGCTTCATTTTCTGTCATAAATATATTCATATTGTATTCAATATTTTTGGTTGCCTCTTGCTTCTTCCTGTATGTATGATTCTTGAAGTATCTGCTGTGCTTGTCATTATAGTAGCCTAAATATTTTTTAAACTGTATATTATATAGGTGATAATATAGGCTAAACGACGGCCAGCAGTATTCTGGTTTATGTTATGGAAACGGAAAATTATGTAGGGAAAGTGCATTTCCTGCTTCGGTGTTCTTGGATGGTCACCTAGCACAGTCAGCCTTGCTCGGTGATCGAAAGGGGGTTGGAGGCGGGGCCTGGTGACGACGGCACCGCTGGGGTGTGGGACGGGAGTTGGCCAGCTTGCCTAGGTGACAATGGCCATTTGGTTCCCTCCCACACCACATACAATGTCCATTTGTTTGCCTGTCACCCAATCGGGGACAGGAACCTGCATTCTATGTCAGCATTTTGTTTCAGGTTTGGGGTGTGGAGCTTGTGCCACACACAACACTATTTTGTGATTGAACTGCCTTACGATTACCCGGTATCTTGTATACTGTAATGAAGACTATTTTGCATTATAATTAAATTGCTATTGACCTAAACTTTGGAACTCAGAGTTTTACTTTACAAAGGACAGAATTCCTACAATATGCATAATCCGAGTAGGGACATATCCCAAATTGTGTACAACTCATGGCACCTGGCAGGGGAGATACCATGATCAAGAAGCTGGTTCACCCAGGGTGAGGCTCAGCCATTGCATTCCAGTTGTGCTGACCCCTGCAAATTCCCCAAATGTAGGAATCTCGACTGCATAATTTCTGGTAGTGGGGGACTGTGTTCACGCTCTCCCCTGATATTGTGGTGAAAAAAAAATTGATCTTAATGTACAGCCGACCAAACTGGGTTAAACGTGTCCCTGTTTGATTTAGAGAAGTTTGTTTAGTAAGAGAGTAAAATGATTTAATGAGATGAACATGTGAGTGATTTGGTGTAATGTTGTGGCAATCAGGACACTTTTTTAAACTGTTTTCTTTACTTTAATGATTGTGCAAACCCTGTAGCTGCTACAATTTTTTAAATAAACATGTTTCATTGTGCACCTACTGAATAAGATGCATGTAGTTTTGTTCTTTTAATAAAAGTAAGATAGCTTTTTTTACTGGTGCTTGGAAAATGATTCAATCAGTGAGACACAGATTTGGTAGGTTGCCAAAGCTTAACTGTACCAGCTGTGAAAATATGAAATAGTAAATGAGACTTGAGTACCAAAATTAAACAGACAATTGAAGGGCTGTAGCATTACTTTAGCAACTATTTAACCGGTGTTAGTGCGATTGTCTTTTGCTTACTCCATACCAACCTGAAAAAGCTAGGGGTTGACCAATATGGTTTTTCCAGGGCCGATACCGATACCGATTATTATAAGTAACCCGATAACCGATATTTGGGGGCCGATATTTGCAGTGAATGTGAACATTTTTGTGTCAAAATTTACAGTCCATACAGGACTCCATCATAAAACTTCCTTTAAACATATGTTTAATTGAGTACTAAAAAACAGAACATTATTATGGAGTTAGATAGCTGCCAAAACATTCCGTAAACGTAACTCAAATTGAAAATGTAAACTTCAAATCGTAAATTGAGATTTGCAAATGTAAGTCAAATTGAAAATGTAAAATCTAAATTTGTAACTAAAATTTATTGAAGTGTAAATGTAAAACCTGATTCGTGTCCGTAATTTTTTTATTTGTATGTGCGGAACTCATTATAGGAGTGTGCGCTCTATTCTCTACATACATGCGTTTTGTCAGTATGGTTGGCACCAAAATGGAACTGTAACCGTAATTTGGAATTTGTAAAGAGAGAAACGCAAACCTAGACCAGGAAGCCACAATTAAAAACCGGAAGTCTCAGAAACAACATTTCCAAATTAAAAGTTCACAGGTTTTTCCAATCAGCTGCAAGCATATGAAAGCTTCCACTAAGGTTCCACCTGCGCATTCACAGAAACTATCTTAGCTAACAAACTAATTTGCAAACTATGGCTGGAGAACAGCAGTTGGCTATACCTAATTCCCAGGTAACGGTAAAGCCCCACAGAAAGAAGTAAAATCGTATGCCAAATGGAGATAGAAGCATAGACTGTATAAAAATATGGACAAAGCCACTGTGATGTCACCCGTTGCCTTTCCACGGCCTCGTAAAAACTGAATTGAAGCTCTGGATGTCTTTTTCGCCACCCGTTTTACAAACTGCGCCTGCTCTGTGGAGCGAAGAGGACTCAACCTGTCCCTCTGATTGATCCTGAACAAATGTTAATACCCTGTCCAAATGACAGAATATTTAAAAAAATCAGCACATGCAGAGGCATTAGATAAAGGAAAGGCACCTATTGCAATTACATTTTTTTGTGGGAAAAATGTATTGACTGAGAATTTTGACCACATTGCTGCCATTGACTTACATGGTGAAAGACCTATACTGGAGCCAATCGCAGTGGCGCTAGTGAGCAATGGCACAATTGCCGCTCCCAGCCCAACCAGGAAGAGAGCTTCAAAACGAAAGCCCAGTCTTGGCCCCTTGGATAGAAGACATCATTAATTATGGGTGGGCACCTCCGTGCCTGACCTATCAGTTTTTACATTTACACTTCAATAAATTTTAGTTACAAATTTAGATTTTACATTTTCAATTTGACTTACATTTGCAAATCTCAATTTATGTTTACGACATGTTTTGGCAGCTATCTAACTCCATAATAGTCCTGCCTCCGGCTGAAATTCCACAGAAAGCAGTGAAATCTCCTGGTATCGCTCTCGCCTCCCACAATCGGTCAATTGTGGGCGTGTTCTATTTATAAAACATCGTGTTTGTTAAATTATATCGCTCGGATTCTATGGGAAATCCCCACACAGCAATAATTAAGGGTCCTCCATGACAGAACTAGGAGTGGGGAAATAAAATGTGAAAAAGGGAACAATTCATAAATCGGATCTTTAATCTGATTGGTTATTGCGCCACGTTCCTGTCTCGTCTGGTCGCCTCGCATCATAAGCAATCCCAACATGCCTTGCAGACACGAGGAATCACCTCTTTGGAAATTAATGGAGGTGATGTTTGTTTGGAGGCAAAGTTGAATTCTATTTGTAAGTGAGGTCAGAAGGTACAGAAGTTATTGTTCTTATAAGGACTGAGAGTCATGCTCTTTATGAGAATTAAGCATAATCAATCAAATTAATAAAATAAATAAAAATATAAACATGACAAGGGGGTCATTATTTTGTGTCATATTTTTAGTCGTGAAAGTAAAATTGGAGTTCCACAAGGTGCAGTGCTTGGGATTTTAAAAAATATGTTACTATGTGCTTCTCAATTAGAAAACGTCCATCTACCTTTGAGACCTTCAAAGTGACCATCAAAGGTCATGAACTAGAGGTGGTACAGGATTGTAAGTATTTTGGAATTATTTTAGATTCTCAGTTAAATTTTAATAAACACATAAACAATAGGCAGAACTGTCAGGGTGAATCTACACAGTTTCAGACAAATCAGACATTGTTTACTATTTAATTCAGCCTTCATATTCATGCATGTCACAATCTTTTCTCATTTATCATACTGTACAACCTCCTGGTCCCAGGCATCAGCCTCCACCATAAAACCTCTCGCATCTCTTTATAATCAAGCTATCAAAGTCCTGGCTAAGAAACCACTGCGACATGATCACTGCTATTCTACTTTTAGATTTATTTTTAAATGTTTAAACAACTTGGCCCGTCCCACGTTTGATACATTTATAGCGAGGCTTCAATATACTGGCACTAACACACGTTGCATTTCAAATGGAAATTGCCGAATTAGACACTGCAGGACTTCTTTTGCTGAAACTGCCTTTTCAATTAAAGGCACAAAGCTTTGCAACTCTGCCTGGCAATTTTAAACAAATTCAGGATCATCATCATTTCTCTAAAACAATATAGGGCCAATTCCGCGGTAACGGAATTACAATTCACAGAAATTTTGGCCTTAATTTTACTTACTGTGGATGAGTCTTAAAGCCTAACTGCTTATAAAAAAGCTTTCTAACTTTAGATGATGCCCCTGCTATCATATCAAAATAAAAAATTGGAAACTTCCTGCATGTGGAAGGGTCCAAGGCCAAAAGAGTGTTGGTAACGGAATTACGGCAGAAAATTTGGTGTTATTTTCTTATTTTTCCCTCCACATGAAGGAACTTTCCAATTTTTTATTTTGATATGATAGCAGGGGTATCATCTGAAGCTATAAAGCTTTTTATAATCAGGCTTTAAAACTTCTCCACAGCAAGTAAAATTAAGGCCAAAATTGTAATTCCGTTACCGCGGAATTGCCTATAGACCTGGCTGAAAATGGGTCAACATTATAACCATAACTGAAATGAGTACTTTTTAATTAATTATAATGTAATTATGTATATTTGTTATAATTCATTTTCTGTAGTTTGTATTGTCTTAATGTAACACTGTTTTAATTTTATTGACTGTATGGACCATCTTTGCCCACCAAGGGACTGGCGTTGGAAATGAGCTTTGGCTAGAAACATGTGCACAATACATCGGACAGTGCATTTGCAATTGTCAGTGTTTTCTGTGCTTGTCTCTTACATATAAACCAAGAAATAAAATAAATAAAATAAAATAATAATTGAAGCAACAGGAGACATGGCTTCAAACTTAGAGTCCCTTCCACCAGGTTGATGCCTTGATGTGTTTGGTTGCCTCCCAGATAGCATCAGCATTCCACAGTCCGTCCTTACTGGAAAATTTTGCCTACCTTATAATAACTTTCCCCTGATCTAGATTAAGGTGCTGTGCACCTTGAAGGGTTTGTTCTCCTGACTTATTTTTCCATAGAGTTCAATAGGAAAATTAGTCAGGAGAAACAACCCTTCAAGTGATCCATCCATATCTACTGCATATCTGGCAGCAGAGTGATGGTTTGAGGCTCGTTTGATACCTCAGACCCTTGTTGACTTACAGCCATTTAGCCAACCATGGGTTCCATACTATTCCCGTGTACTTTACAGCTTAATCTAGTCCCACCCTCCAATTCCTATAGAGATCCATTCAAATGCAGAGAGGTTATAGTATTGCTTGTAAGAGTACCTGGAAATAAGATATCAGGAGTCTTTTGATATCCTTTTACACAGAATCATGATGGCATCACCTGTTTACCTGTGGAATACCTGTTTACCACAGAAGTTGTTTGAGAGAATGGCAAGAATGTGCAAAGCTTTTACTTTGAAGAATCTAAAATATAAGACTTTTTAAAATTTGTTTAACACTTTTTTGGTTTTTGCATAATTTAATTTGTGTTATCTCATAGTTTTGATGTCTTTACTATTCCAAAATGTGGAAAACAGTAAAAATAACGGAAAAAGTTGTGTCCAAACTTTTGACTGGTACTGTAAATATATAACCGCATAATTATTTAATTATTGCCTTTGGTTAATGTTTGGACGTTGTTTTATAAGGTTCCATGTGTAAAAATGTTTCATTGATTTAATCTGTGGTTGTAATTATTTTAGAATCTTAGTTACTCTGTTGCCTGTAATTGTGTGGACAAAAATCAACAAAAGCTTATTTTGTAAATACTTCTACAAAAGCCATTTAAAGTACATACTTTGAATCGCAATAAATTAGTCTTTCCTTTGCTATAAGATAATAACTATTTTCTGTTTTGTCAAAAAAAAGAACAGCAGCTTGTCTTGTGTGGTACAGGGAAAACCATGCAATTCACTGCTGCTTCTGCATTTATTGATTGATGTTTTGGTCAAAGGCCTTCATCAAAACATTTATAGTAAATGTCTGACAATTGGTTGGTTTTTGTAAAAGAACCTCATGTTACATAGGTTTGCATTACACTTCCAAAATAAGGGCTCTCTGACTGTTACCAAACAGTAATTGGAGATTTTTGCATTAAGGATACATTTTAATTATAAATGGTTACTGTCATATGAAGCACTAACAAATACCAACAGATATATTCATAGCATTAAGCTCTGTAAAAACAAAAGTTGGGGCCTGTTTTCTGTTGCTTGCCTTGCATGCCTCTGGACCCCCCTTGCTAATTTCTAAGTTTTAAAAATTAAAAATGTAACATTTGGTTAATTGCATTGCACTCCGGTTGTGCCCCTGTGAATTCACCAAATGTGAGAATCTCTACTGCAGTATGTAATATAATGCGTGGTCGTGCATTTTAAAACAAATTGTTTAAACACGAATTTAAGGCTCTAATTGAAACGTGTTTTGTCTTTTATGTGGGCCACACTCAATAACTTGAAACAGTATTGTAGGCTCATAAATAGCCAGCGCAAATTCCGTGTAGACCTTTAGTAAGTAAAGACTTGGGGAGAGACGTATGCTGAAAATCATACCTCGTGGTACCTGTTGTCAGGGCTACTATGTAAACTGTATCTGCCAGAAGTGGTCCTGTTTGGGTGATTTCTACTGCCTGTGATGGTCACTCGCTAGCTAAGGACATTCGTTTGTGTCACTGAATATATGGCCGATATATTTTTGTATCTACAGTGTCTCGTTGGGTCTTGTCCGTTCTTATACAGTTATGTAGTCTTTAATGTCTAGTCATCCGTAACCATGTCCGTAATTTGCCAGTCTGCAAAATAACATAACACGTGTTTTCGAGATTACCGCGAGAGGGATTGCGTAGCGTGTCACGAGCTCTTACGCAAAGCGGGGAGTGCACCATCTGCAGTCATACATAAGCGTTTTGAGTTGACGCTGTCGTTCATTTCAAAGGCGTCCTGAATTTATGCACTCTTGTTTCTCGTATTTAGGAATGGATAATACTCTGACACTGTTGTCCGACCATGCTGAAGATGTAGCCACGTCTTCCAGCTTCCGGCAGTTCCAAATCCGACACTTCCACCTGGAACTGAACGTTGATTTCGAGCAGAGAAAATTGCGGGGAACCGAGACATTACAATTGAAATGCATTCAGGATAGCCAGAGCGAGCTGCTTCTGGACATCCACCCCACACTTGGACTGCAAGAAGTCTCATTTAGCCACGGGAAAGACGAGTCCGAATGGGTGAAAGTTGAATTTCTTACACGAGACTTTACAAGTTACGGGACAACGCTGGTTGTGAAATTTCCTTCGCCATGGAAAAGTGAAGATGAATTCCGTTTAGCGATCAAGTATGAGGCTTCTGACGGGCCAGGGGTAAGAACACCTTCCTCCAGCTTTACCCACGGCACATGATATATCATGTCCACAACGAATATCCCCAAAAGTATGTTATATAGTCATTGTTATTGCAAGTCAATTTGTCTGTTCTCAGATTACTTTATTCGCACCTCTCAAGAAATAAACCTAACCACCGCCTAATTGATTTTCCAAATGTTGCTAAATGAGACTTGGCAAGATAAATGGAAGATTTGGAATATTGATCGTATAAGTAAGCTAATTAATAGGCTTTAAAATAAAAGTACTAGATTTAAGTATAACTAGGCAAAAATGTTTTACGATCCAAAACGAAACTTCATAAGTTCAGGAAGTAACTTGAACCTAAATATTTTGCATTCTGCAAAGTGAAGCTTTTTTTTTTTTCAAGCTTGTGATTTTTTTGCATAGTCAGTTTTTTATTTTTTTGCATGTGCGGCTGAAATGAACAGTGGTGCTTCCATGTGATTTTTTTGTAAAAAGTACACCTTCCTCTTTTACATCTAAAATCTGAGCATGTGTTTAGATGTCTGGACCCAGCTCAGACCTCAGAGAACAAGAAACCCTACTTGTACACTTGTGGCTTCCCCGTCCTCAACAGGAGTCTGTTCCCGGGTTTCCACACGGCCATGGCCAAGAGCACCTACTCTGCCGCGGTGCAGGTAAACCCTGCTGCTTGCTCACTCGGGCCCTGTTTTCTCTCTCCACCTGCTCCAGGTGTGCTGGCTGGAACCTGAGCAGACGGCCGGGAGAATTAAGCCTTACGTCTTCACCCAGGGTCAGGCGGTGCTGAACCGCGCCGTTTTCCCCTGCTTCGACACCCCGGCGGTAAAGAGCACCTACTCCGCCTCTGTCAAGGTGAGCCTGTGAGCTGGCTGCCGGTACGCCAGTCACCTGGAGCAGAAGGCCAGAGAGCAGCAGCATCTGAGGTTTTATGAAAATACAATAGGTGTGGACAAGGCACCCTATTGTACGTTTTGGTATTATTATTGGACTATTTTTGTGAATTGTGGAAAAGCCTCCTGGTGCCATTTTGATGATCACAACTGGGTAAAGCATCTGCTAAATGTCTAAAATGTAAATATTAAAATGATAACAGACCTTTTCCTGCTTGAACGCATCGTTTCTCTTGGGGCAGGTGCCAGAGGGGTTTACTGCGGTCATGAGTGCCACCAAGTGGGAGCACAGGAAGGCGGACAACACCTTCCTGTTCTCCATGGAACAGCCAATTCCCTCCTACCTAGTGGCCATGGCTGTAGGGGACCTGGTCTCCGCTGAGGTGGGACCCAGGTGAGTGTAGACAGGGTCAAAGCCTCTACATTTGGCCGATCCATGGATGGGAGAGGAGGGTAGAGCCGTGGTGACCGCCTCGGCTATTTTACTTAGGGATGCATCTTGTGGGAATTCTGGAGCCAATATCAATAGCTGATATTTTTTATGGCCGCATTGACCAATCGCTGTACTTCCCTGTTTCACATCACACTACCAATGCAAACTGCAAGAATTAGGTTTCCACATTCGTATAAGAAGACAAGGAGCACAGATGCCAACTTTGACTTTCTTCTTTCTTAAACCAAAGATTCAACACATTTATTTGTAAAAGAAAATATTTAAACTTGCTGACTTTATTAAGCAGAAAACATTGGTTTAGAGAGGTACTCTGTCTAGCTTTGCTTGTGAGTTTGGTTGGTAAAACTGATTAATTAAAAATAAATGATTAGGATATGACTAATAGTGGTAAATTTTATTTCTCTAAATAGTTTTTTTCTGTACCTGAGCTCTTTCTAGGATGACCAATGTGTTTTCCCTTCTGTTTTCTTGTTTCTGATTTCAAATGTGATTCAGTGCCTTTCATGCGTTAAACAAGTTATTAAAGGCCACATCTTTATAGCACAAATATGCCAATGTTTTGAGGGCTTGTATATCCAGTAGCTATTTGTTAGGTCTGATTTGTGTTTTATGTTTAAAGAGTAAATACACCCACTGTCTCAGCCTGTCTCCGCCTACTACACAATTTTGAAAAATACTTTGTGGGGTGAGCAAGGGAGAGGGGTGGGGGCGGAGGAGCTGTGTCCATCGTCATTTGCATAAATTAACGTACATTGTACAAATTATTTCGTATAACTCGGATCAAACTGTCGTTGCACATCAAATATGAATCAAGCTTCAGCAACTGCATGGCCTATTTCTCACCTCAAATATTTTCAGAAATATATTTTAGTGGACTATTTAGGTGGAATAAGAGAGTTGAACAGGACGCCACGTTGTTCCGGTTTAAAAACGTGGAGACGAAACGAAAATCACGTAGTGGGTCTAACCAATCAGGTGACGGCTGTTTCTGTTGTGGGCAACAACAATTATCCATATGACGTAGAGGTACCTCCAAAGAGGTACTCTGACTTCACTATTGGGGCGGGGGCAGTGTGGGGAGCAGAAAGGAAATTTCAACCGTTAGGGGCAGCACAAAGACGCTCTTCTACCAGTTTCTTATGATATACAATATTATTTCAGAATTGTTGAAATAGCGGAATGTATGAATAAGTTTCATTATAAGGTAGGCATACAAACATGTTTACAGCGAGAAACAAAAGTGATCTAGGGTGTACTTACCCTTTGACTCCCAGTCAATATCCAAGACCATCAGTTGCAATCATGTAGCCTACATGATCCTACACATTACCCCAACGACCCTTGAACCGTCTTATCAGTGTGAATTCAGGAGGGAAAAAACTAGCAGGTCGCTTTATAGCCCTGATAACAGTTGTATAGCACTGATGTGGGTTGTAACCCTTTAGGTTCCCTCAGGCAGGGAAATTTGTGATGCCTTTTGGTGTGTCTGTTTGTTCTTCTCTCCTCAAAGTTTGTTTGTTATGGTGGGGCAGGTGTCTGGGGTGACCTCAGTCTCTCAGCAGTGTGTTTGAATCTCTTTCAGGACTCGTGTGTGGACAGAGCCATGTTTGTTGCAGGCTGCTAAGGAGGAGTTTGATGGGGTGATTGAGGAGTTTCTGACCACGGCGGAGAAGCTATTTGGACCTTATGTGTGGGGAAGGTGCGTAGTAGACATTGCGCTTTTTGTTAAGGGTGCATGAGAGGTGAGCGGGAGTGACGAAGGGCGTTCTGCACGCAGGTACGACGTGCTCTTCATGCCGCCGTCCTTCCCGTTTGGCGGTATGGAGAATCCCTGCCTCACCTTTGTCACTCCCTGTCTGCTCGCTGGGGACCGCTCGCTGGCCGACGTCATCGTGCACGAGATCTGCCACAGCTGGTTTGGCAACCTGATCACCAACGCCAACTGGGGGGAATTCTGGCTCAACGAGGGCTTCACCATGTACGCACAGCGCCGTGTCTGCAAGGAGATTCATGGTGAGGCCACGGAATTCATCAACCGTTGTTAACATTTAATTCTATGAATGGTACACCATCGGGGCATTATGCTTAAATGTATTCCCAATATAATAGTTTTTTTTCTGGTAGCACTTTTTTTAATTTCTCTCTGAGCTAAGGTTTTAGACCACTGCTGAAAATTTATGTGCTTTTTTTCCCCATCTATCCATTTTTATGAAACTGTTCTGGCTCTGGTTTGGTTCTGGTGTTTGTCTCCCTTTGTATGGCTCAACTGTATGTGTGTGTGTGCATGCCATGTGTGCGCATGCTGTGTGTTTGTGCGTGCTCACAGGGGAGGCCTACACCAGTCTGGAGGCGGCTACAGGAAGGGCCCTCCTTCGTCAGCATATGGACAACACCGGGGAAGGTCATCCGCTCAACAAACTGCGCGTCAAAATTGAGCCAGGTCTGCTAATCCATGACAGACCAGCCAGCCAATCAAAATTTGAAATGGGTGCCAGGGGAATGCTGGCAAAACGTGTTGGAGTGGTTTTTTATCTTTACTCTTGTGCCTTGTAGTTCTTTTCTGTGTTTCTTTTGTGCATTTTCATTTTTAAATTCCCACACACACTCTGCAGGTGTGGATCCTGATGACACCTACAATGAAACTCCATATGAGAAGGGCTTCTGCTTCGTCTCCTACCTGGCGCACCTGGCGGGCAGTCAGAGCCGCTTCGACGCCTTCCTCAAGGTTTGCTGGTCTTTTCATGGGCATTGAGATCTCCACACAGGAGAAACGCGGTGCTTTTCTTGTTGTGCTGGAAGACCATGATAACAGACCATGATTTTTTTAATGGAATCCTAAAGGAACTATATTTGTTGGAGGAGCCAAATAAACGAGTGTCATAAACTGTTGTCTCAATCATTACTTGATAGTTTATAGGGTACTATGTAAAAATGCAAAGAATTTGTAAGTCGCTCTGGATAAGTGTCTACTAAATGCCTGTAATGTAATGTAATGTACTTGTGTGAATGTTGTCCCTGCAGGCCTATGTTGACAAGTTTAAGTTCCGCAGTGTGATTGCAGAGGATACCCTGGAGTTCTACTTGGAATACTTCCCTGACCTGAAACAGAAGGGAGTACACAAGATTGAAGGTACATGGCACAGATGCGATGCGTTGGGGCATGATTTGCACCCCTTTGATACTGCACGGAGTTCGAAAGGGGCACTGCTGCTTCTGTGGGATTGACTGACTCCACCCCTTCTACTTGTGGTAATCCCCTCCCCAGGTTTGGAGTTTGAGAACTGGCTGAATGTGCCTGGCTGGCCCTCCTTCCTGCCCGACCTGTCTCCTGGCCGAAGCCTAATGGAGCCTGCGGAGCAGCTCGCCGAGCTCTGGTGCGCCAAGCACCTGGACATGGGGGCCATCGGCAAGATGGACATCCAGTCCTGGAAGACCTACCAGACCGTTTACTTCCTGGAGAAGATCCTTGAAAGGTCCCCTTTGCCCGGAGGTAGGGCTGCCAAACAAAGCCTGGAAACATATTCTCCATACTGAGGGAAAGCGACCCAAACAAAGCCCTCCAGATATGAGATTTCACTCCGCAGCTGTCAGTGTGCATGTTTCTCCACTAGATGGAAATTTAATTTTCTTTAATAGGTCAATGTTTGGCACCATGCGAACGCTATTTTATGTGCAGGACTTTACGACCAACCTTCTGGTCACACTATCTGAGCTAGGAAACCGAGTGATGTAGGGTTCATTCCGAAATGATAAGACATACATGGAAGCAGGAAAATTAGGCTACGTGTCTACATAAGCAGTAGTATCTTAGTTATCAGTTAGAACGTGGGCAATAAAAACTCAAGCAAGCAACTAGCAAGGGGGGAAAAAATGGTGTCCATAAATCCCTGCAACTGGCTACTATGAAGCTATGTGTCAAAGATGGTTTCCAAATATTTATACCCTGATTTATTTAAAGGGGCAGTGTTGTTCAGGGTGCTATGCTAAACACGGTTAATTAAATATATTACATTTTTAACTGAGTAGACAGTTCTGGCCACAGATTCAATGGTGATGAATCTGAGAAATGGCCTTGTGCTTTGAGTCTTTTTCCTGTTTTTCTGTCTGTGGTCAGGCAACATTCAGAAGATGGCAGAGAAAAATCCCCACATCGTCAAATCCAACAACGCTGAGCTGCGCCTGCGCTGGGCCCAAATTGTGGTCAAGAATCAGTACCAGCTAGGATATGCACATGTCCGGGCCTTCCTCAGTTGCCAGGTCTGCAGAAGAGGGGAAAGCCCAAAATCTGTAGTTTTGGGGCCCCTAATCCTGTACAAATTTTATGCAGTCGTAATCCTAATCCCATGCTCTTTGTTGCATTTTAAAATATTTTATTTATTTCATCAGTGTCTGTCCCTGTAAAGTTGGAATATTTTCATACTGAATGCTTTTTTTCCATCCTCTCTTGTGTTTGCTCAACTGCTCGTTCCTCAGGGGAAGCAGAAGTACACGTTGCCCGTGTATCGCGCAATGAAGAGCGGTTCCGAGGAGACCAGAGCCCTGGCCACCGAGATATTCTCCGCCACCTCCCAGCAGCTCCACCTCAATGTCCGCAACTACGTCAAGAAGATCCTCGTCTGATCGATGATGGGGAAACCGAACGAAGCACACACGGCGCACCGCGTACCGCGTGTGCCCCGGTCCAGGCAGGAAGTGGCGGGCTAAATCTGCCCTACTGGCACAGTGTGGATGGGCCGTGGTTTTTGTACTCACAAAAGCAGATTTCCATGATAACATGACGCTGGGGTGTATTGAATCCAATAAAATATAAAATGGTTTCCCACTGAAAAACTTTTACTGAGTCCTGAGTTTCTATCATCCTTGTGAATGCCGTGCCGAGGCCGCTCTACTTTTTCAGTTAATCGTATCAGAACCTGTGGAAATAAAAATCTTTGTTCTGGAGAGACGTTGCAGCTCTATGCGTTGCAGCCGCAGGTGTTTAACAATAGAGGTCCCCATTGGTCCTTGAAAACCTTGAATGTGTTTGATGTGCAATTCTTATATAGCCTATATAAGCTTCACATATCCTATACAAAAAAAAACATTGTGAATTCAGTATCGGATTTTCAAGCAACTTGCATATAAACCAAGGTTTACAGTGTGATGCTGTGAAGTTCAGATGCAAATTAAGGTCAGGGAAACCTATTCAGAAATTCTGATTACCCTATGAATTTTAGGCGCTTGTATGAACCCTGTGAACCTGTGCCAGTTTAATAAAGTAGCGCTTTTATCAAGGCATTAATGGAATTCTCAAAATGAATAGATTTTCATAGTTGTTCCTAGAAATTCCTCCTTTCAAAATTGCTTGGTTAACATTCGTTTGAGAGCGTGTTTGACTTTATTGGAATTTCAAAACGGAGGTATGAAAATACGTGTTTTTGAAAACAATCTTTGTATTTTTTAAGGTTTTATCTTTGAAATAACTGGAAGCGTCTTGGTGTATGCAGCATCCACCACACTTACACTACTCACAAAAAGTTAGGGATATTTGGCTTTCGGGTGAAATTTATGGAAAATGTAAGTTCACGCTACAGTGATATTATACGTATCATGAAAGTAGGGCATTTAAGTAGAAGCATGCAATGGTGATTTCCTCATCTCAAACAATTTATTGAAACAAAAGCCAACAACAGTGGTGGGTATACCACAACAAAAATGTCAATGTCTCAATAACTTGTCATGTGCCCTTGAGCATCAATTACAGCTTGACAACGACGTCTCATGCTGTTCACAAGTCGACTTATTGTCTGCTGAGGCATGGCATCCCACTCTTCTTGAAGGGCGACCCTCAGGTCATTGAGGTTCTGGGGTACAGAGTTACGAGCCTCTACACGGTGAGTCAGCTGATCCCATAGGTTTTCTATGGGATTCAGGTCTGGAGAAAGTGCAGGCCACTCCATTTGAGGTACCCCAGTCTCCAGCAGCCTTTCCCTAATGATGCGACCTCGATGAGCTGGAGCATTGTCGTCCATGAAGATGAAATTAGGCCTGTGTTGTTCATGCAGGGGCACAATGACTGGATTAATGATGTTATTCAGGTAGTATGGGCTTGTCACTGTACCATTCACAAAGTGTAGGGCAGTTCTGTATTGACTAGACACACCTGCCCACACTGTAACACCGCCACCACCAAAGGGTCGTCTGGTGACAACAGTGGCTGATGCATAGCGCTCTCCTTGACGTCTCCAACATCGTTGGCGGCCATCATTTCTGCTCAACGTGAATCGACTTTCATCAGAGAACAGCACTGAGGCCCACTGGTCCCTCGTCCAGCGTAAATGCTCCCTGGCCCATGCAAGACGATGACGCCTGTGCCTGGTGGTGTGGTCAGGTACCCTTGCAGGTCGTCTAGCACGCAGACCACGCTGATGTAAACGGTTTCGAATGGTCTGACGTGACACTTGGGTGCCTCTCACCTCCCTTAAATGTGCCTGGAGTTGAGTGGCATTCATCATCCGGTTCCGCAGGGCACTGTTCACAATGAAGCGGTCATCAGTGTGGGATGTGGCCAAAGGATGTCCACTTCTATGCCTTTCTGTGACTCTTCCAGTCTCTCTGTATCTCTGTTGCAACCTGCTGATGACACTCTGTGACACTCTAAGCTCAGTGGCCACTTCCCTCTGAGAACATCCTGTTTGAAGCCTCGCAATGGCGAGGTACTGTTGATCAATTGTTAGGTGTCGTCTTGGTCTCATGATGTCAAAATGTGAACAGCATGATGAAGAGGACTGTTTAAATACCAATTCTAATTGAACCAGGAAATTTATTGGTCGATTCATGGATCAAACACCTGTTGTGAATTTTGCCGTTCAGCTCCTTGTTAGAGAACAGCAAGTTGTGCAAAAAGTACTGAAACATTGAATAGTTGGACATGTGCATTCAAAAGTTTAGAGAAGGTCAAATTAATTTCACCTGTAAAGGTTATAGTGCATTTTAGGTTCATCCTGAAATTTCACCCGAAAGCCGAATATCCCTAACTTTTTGTGAGTAGTGTAAGTATATTTTCATTTTTTAGATAGGCCACGTAGCCTACATCGTCATTAACGCCTTGATAAAATAAGGTTAAAAAGTAAACCACAATTTTGACTTCATGGGTAGCTACAGTAGGCTAACCTTGATTGTACTTGTAAATGTAGATGCATGTCTGCCTAGTCCAGTGTGTAGTTTTTTGCGAATGCAATTTAAACATGGCCGTTTGGTGGCGCAGATAGACTTTATGAGAGGAGTTCCTGGAGCCGTATGTAGTCCTATCTGTATCTTTCCCACAGAACTATGGGCGTGTTCGGCTAGAGCTGATTTACGTCTTATCTGCGTCGGACTGCATCGGAAACTGTCCGAGATGGCAGAAAAATCGGTGCTGCGTGAACTAAGGCGGAAATGACAACAGGAGGTTAAGCAGGCGCTGTCACAACAAATTTCATCCCCCCTACAAATTTCATCCCCCCCTATTCCCTTCCGGGGTTAGGCTTCCGGCTACGTACGTTAGCGTCCACTTGGCGATCGCCCTGGCTGCGTGGTTGCCAAGCATTCTCTGTTGGTTGCTAACGACGCGATGTGAGATCACCCAGCCTGCGCGGTTGCCAAGCATTCTCTGCTGGTTGCTAACGACGCGATCTAAGAGGCGCTCGCGAATTATGCTTCGGGAGCTTCAGGAGACCAGAAAACCTGCGCTGCTTAAGCCTATTTTTTATAACGTTATACTTATTCTGAGATATTCAAGATAGTGTTGTAATTATTGTGTTTTTTTCAGTTTTTTCTTTATAAATCTATTGTTTTTATTGTTATAATTAGCTTGTTGTTATAGCGCTTGCTAGATAGATAGATAGACAGATAGATAATTAGATTAATTAGACTTCACTGATTGATTTCATTCACTGAAATTTTTGAGTTGCTGACTGAAAATGGTGGTGTCACTAAATGCCATATTTCTCTATCTTTCCCAGGGGACATATGAGAAAGATGTTTGCAAGAAACTCAGGCGGAGTATACGGTTGGCCTCAGAAAAATTCTGTCTTCGAGGTAAGTTAACTCCTTCACACATCTCAACATTGACACTAGTCTCGCCACAATTTAAGAAAAATGTGTTGTGTGCCTTGCTGTTTAGGCGATTCCCTTTACTACGGAGACAGGAGGGTCATTCTGACCGAGGAGGAGAAAGTGGCTGTAAAGTGGCCTAATCAAAGCCCAACTTTGAGCCGCCCCCCTTCACCGTTTTTTTTTACTGTATAACCATTCCAAACACGCAAAATCTCATTTAAATATGGCTGTTTGCGGCAAATACTTTGGCTGTTCATGTAAAATAACACCCCTTATTTGGGATCTTAGTAAATCGACCCCTGGGTGTTATATTATACATTAGCATAGCAAACTTATATCATAAAAAATAAAATATGTAAAATACTTGAGTATTTTTTATACATACGCAAGTGCGGGCCCCTTAGTACAGTGAAACATTTGTTCTCATTTTTTCTTTGTACTTTTCCTTACTGTCCCTTTATTGCCATGTTTTAAGGTGCGCACGTGTCCTGACTGCCAGTGCTTTGAGAAGTTGAAGACAGAGGCACCAGAGCTGAAGCCCATCAAGCCGGTTTCACCATGGCATATGGTTGGTGAGTGAAGTCATTGGTGAATGTCACACACGTGCGCGCACACACACACACACAGACTTTTCCTGAAGCGAAAACATGACTCCATACTCTAGGTGTGGACCTCTTCGGGCCAATGTTAAAGTCCACCAAGGGGAACAGGTACTGCTTTACCCTGACAGACTACTTCACCAAGTGGGTGGAAGCCAGGACCTTCGCGAAGAAGACGGCAGCCAATGTGAAGGAGGTGCGATATACATTTTGCCATATCACTTTGCCATTATCATCAGTTAGAAAAAATCACCTATGTATTCTAATTTTTGCAACACACAGGCCTTGAGGGACATCTTCACACATGGTTTGCCTGAGATTATCCTCACCGACCAGGGCAGTGAGTTCAAGAAGGAGGTAACCTGTAACATTCCACTCCCATCCTATTGTTTCTCCATGTTTTCCCTCTCCCCCTGTTTCGTGTTTGTCTCTCCATTGTCCGTGTTTTCCCCGTTGCTGCAGGTTGGGCATGTTTTCCCGTTTGTATCACTGTTTCACTGCTCCTTTCTCAGCCTATCCCATTCCCCCGTTTTGCATGCATTCCACACTCTCCGCTCTGTTCAATCACTCTCGCATACATTCGCACGCGGTTCCTAATTGATTCCAATTAATGTTTCATTTTCTTGAAATAAATGGGTCGTCTATGTGCACATATGCTTTCTAACTATTTGTATGATTCACACAGGATCAGGTTCAGAGTCTGGCAGACCATACCTACGTCGGCCCCACTCAAGCCTGGGAAAAGGAGTTGCACCCTCACCAAGTACAACTGGTAAGTTGGTTTCAATCAGATTTTAATTATATGTTAAGATATTTGAGTCATCAAGTGATAAACAAGTGATTTATGTATTGATTTTTCAAGTGGTCCTAGACAGACAACAATGGAGTCATACAAAATGTTATTATCTTAAGCTTGAGTATGTCCTGGATCCTGAGAGTCCTGCACTGGAGCTGATTGTCAAAGAAGGAGACGTGTGTTTGACGCGAGAGGAATTCTGGTCCCTTGGGTTGTCCGGAGACATGGACTCCACTGTGAGTATAGTAACATGTTTGTTTAGCACGATTTCTCATTCTGAATGTGTGGAGGTGCTCGACCAAGAATATTTTGCCTAAAGCACATCAGAAAACTATTCAGAAATTTAAGTATCTGTATGTTTTGTGTAATTATTTGCAGATTGGGAACACGTGCTTGAGGGTTGTTCGGGAAGCTGCTCAGAGACATGTAAGATTTGTTTCTCAACGTAGCATAGCAGAGACAGTTTGCATTTTTGAATCATTTTGAGTTCAAATAGTTGATTTTGCAAACCTTACTTTTTATAATGCCTTTGGATTCAACACCCTTACAGGGCAAAGATGTCTTCATTGCTGACATGTACGCCGTGCCGACATGGACTGTCAGGCCTTCCAGTGAGTATCCTTAATGTTCTATATTAATAATTGCAATAATCTGAAATCTCATCGTATAATATTCATGAATCATGACTACAGAAGGATCCACACCTAAAGGATGCTCTAGTCTTCCCAGCTTGGACAAACTGCAATGGACCAGAGCACTACCTTCTATGTGTAAGTAATGAGCAGAAAAATACATTTGAATCCACTTGAGTTATCTACAAAATCTTGGTTAATTATCATATTGTTTATGTTTCTTTCTGCATTACCCATTATAGGTGTTGAAGCCAGCCAAGAGAGAGATTCACTTGCTGGATTCTCAGTTTGCCCTTTGGCCTTCAGGTTTTGGAGATGAGGAGTACAGAGGCATCTTTAGGTCCCTAAATAATAAATTATTCGGGCCACGTTCCTGTTCTGGCCACGTTCCTATAACGGCCACATTTCTGTTCTGGCCATGTTCCTATAACGGCCACATTTCTGTTCTGGCCACGTTCCTATGACCTACAGTATATCTTTTGAGATTTCCTATTGATCTCTTTCATATAATTTGGCTACGTTCCCATGGCCTGTTCAATTGATTAGTTACTGATCGCGTTCAGAAGTTTTAGTGCTTAGTAGTCACGGTGCGATGTATTTTTGACAGGATTGATTTATTTTTTATTGCAGGAACATTGCAGAGCGTATTGTTCCCGGAAGCTGGAGTGAGATGACCGGAAGGGACATGCAGGTAATGATATGTCCCCCCCCCGTAATAGCAGTGTCTTGTAGTAACATCTAAGAATATAAGAGTTTTTATCACGCAAATATCTGTTATCAGGATATCCCACGACAGACATCTGGGAATGACTGTGGCATTTTCGTGCTTATGGTAAGTTGAATTTTTAGGTAAATACTGTACATGTATCCAGACAAAATTGAAAGAATTAATCTGAAAAATGCAAGTTATTTTTTTTTCTTTCAGTACACCCTCTGCATATGTACCGATGCTCCATTCCACTTCACTATGGTCAGTATTTCAACAACTGCAAAAATGACATACAGTACATACGTATACTTCATATCGCAGAATGTAGCTAAAATATCATCCAACGTAAATGTATGGGCTAATTAAATAATTAAGGGCAGAAGTTAGTCTGAAATCCAGAAACAGATACGGCCCTCCAGGACTGGTGTTGCCCACCCCTGGGCTAAACAATTCTTTCAGGGATAACATAATTAGGCAGAAAATGTTTTATGAGTTATTGCACTAAATAATAGCCATACCTATCTAGGCCCATCAGAATTGCAAACACTTGACAGGAGGAAGATTCTTGGGGCCACATGACCGCTGGGTTAAACAAAAACAAAAAAAAACCCTCTCTTGGCCTGTACCTTGACGTGGTGAGAGGGCTTGTCACTAAAACAGGCTGACATTTCTGACTTAATGATTACTCAAATGCCACTTCTTTTTTCTATCTCTGTCCATTCATAAGGAGCACTATGTGATGACCATATTTCATATATCATTACACAGAATTTTCAAATAAACATTATTAAAACTGAGCATGATGTGTTTTTCTTCATTGTTGTGTTCTTTATTAGGGGAAAGATGAGATGATCAATGATCACACTACCTTTACATCTGATATCACTAGACTACATATTGGCTATGCTGTTTGTATTGTGGACATATAATTAATCATAATTATGGCTGGGTGTGATTTCACCCGTTTTTCGTGGTTTCTGTGATTTTTTCATTTTTGGATGCTGGTAATTGTCAACATTAACATAGCCTACAATCAACTGTTGCAATCAGATGCCTGACGGCCCCTGTCAACATTGCTGCTGTGAGCACTCCATCTCATGTCAGATCAAGACCGAGCAAAATAATTAAGTACAGGGGGGTATACTATGAAGCAGAATTAATTAGGGTGTGTCAAAATGCTCGGAAAATGCACCCTCCTCTGCTCCGTGCCCCTGAAATGGATCTTTGTGTTTTCATCTAATGTTGATGATTACATCTTAATTACGTATTAATGGTAACATATTAATTAATGTCTCGACAAAACCGCAATGTCAGGTACATTACTGTAGCCTACATGCAAATAATTGCACTTGAAACGTATAGGCTACTTTGCATACTTCTTTGTAGGAGACGGAGTGGAGGAAAGGAGGTGAGAAGTGAAGAATATTGGGACGCACCCCAGCTAACTAGGGCTACGTCCCAATATTATTCACTCCCCACCTCCTTTCCTCCACTCCCCCACTAACACTCCTCTCCTACCCGGAAGTATGCAAAAATGCCTAAACGTTTACAATGTACAGTTTACAAACAGTATACAATGTACTTGACATTGCGGTTTGCGTCGAGACATTAATCAATTTGTAACTATTTGTAAGTGATATGTAGCCCTATGTTGTGCACCCCTGCATTGGCAGTCAAGCTAGCACTAACAAAAAAGATAACATTTAAAACTTTTTTCTTTTTTTTTTACCAAGAAAAGCCATGTGTCTATATGCTGTTTTCCTGAACAGGTCTCTCCTTTGATACGATGCACTGTAGGTACGTTAATTAGCTAGCATCGAGTTGAAAGCGAAAGACATAGCTAGCTAACGTGGACTAGCAATATATATATATATGAGAGAGAGCCTAGCTAACCATCTATGTTGCTAGCTAGCCAACGTTATATCAGAGATTGTATAGCTAGTAAATTCGCTAGCTACACATACTAGTGCTACACAGGCTGAGTGTAGGCTAGGCTACCTATATTTATTCACAACAGTCTGTCAATCTATCTTTTCTTTCTTTCTTGCTAGCTAGCTAACTAACTATCACTGTAGACTAAGTTAGATAGGCCATATTTATTCACAACAATCAGTCAATCTACGCTTCTTATTAGCTAGCTAGCTAACGATTTATCGATTGTAGCCGGAAGCGTAACCCCGGAAGGAAATAGGGGGGGATGAAATTTGTAGGGGGGATGAAATTTGTTGTGACAGCGCCTTCATCAACATCGCCGCGCCTTCAAACAAACCAACAACAGCATTGGTTAGAGTGCTAGGAGAGAGAGGTGTTTCGTCATGACACACGCGGATCATTTCACAATATCGCCACCTATAATACTTCTAACATAAGCCCTGTAGGGTTTCCAACCTCTCTGGCATATTTCTGTAAATTACTTTGACTTGCATTGTTCTTTATTCATGCAAATACATAAATAAATATGTGTTTTGCGAGTGTGGGATTGACTAACATAAGGTCACTACTCTGGTTATTATATACTGTACCGAACATGTACTTTATTGAAGTACGAATGCGAAAAGTACAATATTGGTAATGCTACATAAACAAATGAAGTTGCCAATTCTCATTCTTGACTGCTTCTGTAATCCATCTGCCTTGAGATAAATTAGGAAAAAATTTACCTCTAACAGTAAGCCTATATGAGGCCTATATAAAATCTGTTGACTGAACCAAAAAGTGTATGAAGAAATAATAACAAAAAAAGGCCTGTCCAAAAAAACTATGTTTTATTCAATACTTTACTCAACTATATTTGTAATTATACCATATTCTATAGAAAAGTAAATATTCAGCTTCGTTATACGGAGTGGTTTGTTTTTGCAACAGCTTGTTTAAGTGTAAAATCCTAATTGGACTGTTGTTCAAAAATGTGTCCTCTCCAGAACATTTGGTGTGACCATATAGAACATTAAGGTAGCACCACCAAATGATAACTCATTCATTTATTTCAAAGTATTTGGATGTCTTTTGATGGGGAAAAACTGTTACCTAATCAATATTTGTCTTTACCATCCTTGTTATCAGTAAGACACCTTATCAAGATCTGAAGGTATGACCTGCTGTCCGTCATTGTGTTGAGAAGTGGAGTTTTCCTTATATCCAGATGGGACAGTGTATAGCCAGACCTCTGCATGTCACATGCCCTCGGAGAGAACCACATACAAACAACCCAATGCCATAATAACATGAAGGGTATTAACAATGAAACAATATTAAGCAATACAACCTGGGTACAATGCTGTACATCCATCTTACAAATTGTTGTAAGATTAATATTTGAGATTAAAGATCTAACACTGTTATTATGGCTATGGGTTGATTAGATGTGGGTGGTCTGGTCTCCAGAACAAAACAGTTAAATTATACCAGCAATTAAGCAAAGAGAACATTTTCAGAATATTTATTTCACACAATATGGTAACATTCACAAAAGGTAAATAAACTGTAGAACTATTCCCCTCCACCACCATTCAAGCCACAATGACACCGGGTTCTTTCTGTCATTTTGTATGTTTATTATAAAATCAGAAATATATGAACAATGATTGGTGACAGGTAAAAGGAAGATGACATGTTGATATTGGAATACATCTTATGCAAATACAATTCTGTTTATCCATACATTACTATAATTGGCAAGGAAAATGTCATCTTTCTTGACATGGTTCCCTCAAAACACATAATGACTCCCAGTATCCCAATGTCCCTATACAATATGTACTATATTAGTTATTCATTCATACAAACTCAATTTATCTTGTTAAAGACATTGGATGGCATTCAATTCAATAAGTTCTTTGTCAAGGTCCAAAGGGACCACCTGCTGTCATGTAATTTGAATAAATCATGAACACTGACATTATGAGTAGCTGTATCATGTATGCTATGTAATGTTTTAGTGTGAAAAGAAATCTCAACAGACTGGTCAAGTAAAGGATATATACAGTGAACAGTGAATTTTTTTTCCCTGTGTTTTGGCTCTGTACTCCAGCACTTTGGATATGAAATGATACAATGAATTTGAGGCTAAAGTACAGACTGTAAGCTTTAATTTGAGGGCATTTTCATCCATATTGTAACTGAAGAAGGCTGCAGTACAGGCCTGGCATAGCATCACCAGTGAAGATACCAAGCATCTGATGATTTCTACAGCTCGCAGACTTCAGGCAGTCCTTGCACGCAAAGGATATGCAACCAAGTATTATTATTTCATAGCAACATAATTAATGATTAGGATTAATACACTTTTCCTTTATGTCACAAGGAATATCTTCAATGCATTAACATTAACTCTAAAGAAGTCCCATGAAAGAGACATTTCTCATTATATTGGTACAGATATTCTGCAATAAAATATTGTTTGCTTCATAGACTGTATAAAAATATGGACAAAGCCACTGTGACGTCACCCATTGCCTTTCCACGGCCTCGTAAAAACTGAATTGAAGCTCGGAAGTCTTTTTTGCCGCCCATTTGTACAAACTGCCCCTGCTCCGTGGAGCCGAAGAGGACTCACCCTGTCCCTCTGATTGGTCCTGGCAGTGAGAACCATATAGAACCTATCTATGCCAGTGATCCCAGGACTCAACCTGTCCCTCTGATTGTGAACATGGGGTGTTTATTCTACATGGCATCCATAGCTATTTCTGATATAATGTGGCTTAAGAGGGTGAATAATTCCTCCAAACATGACAAGCACCTAATTAAGAAAAATTAACAGCTTGTTAAAATTCTGGGATTGCAACTGCGGTTGCAACGAAAGCCAGCATACACAGGGGTCCCCCAGGACCAGGATTGAGAACCCCTGCTCTATACCACATTTTGTGACTAGATAAAACTGGGCGTTTGCAGTGGGCCTGTCAATGATTTTTTAGTGAATTTCTAAATATTTTCTTATATTTGGATCTATAAAGCGCCACCAGGTGGCTCAATTGGGTTGAAACTGCAGACGCCAAGTCGTTATATTACTCTTAATAGACCTGCCAGGTTTCATAACTTTCTGTGAAATGATTTTGGAATTATTAGCATTTTTGTGATAAGTCACGCCCATTGAAAATTAATTGGCTTGTCATTCGGCCATCTTTTAAAATATCAAAATTCTGTATATAACTTTTATGAAACATAGTCTAAGGGGTTCATGTACCTGGTTTCATGTAAATTGGCCAAATTTTGTAGGAGGAGTCGCATTTTAAGTGTTTTACAAAAAATGCTAATTAGCGTAAAAACCAATATGGCTGACTTCATGGATCCTTGAGGCAAATTTGTTCATCATGAGCAGAGGAACCTGTACACCATTTTTGATTCTAGGTCAAATGGGGCGTCGTCAGTGGGCGTGTCAATGTCACAATATTTTCACATGCACTACAGCGCCATCAACTGGCCTATCGCCACCAAATTTGGTGAGGGCTTGTGAGATGACAACTTCTAAATATCTGCCAAGTTTCATGAGAATCAGCCAAAACACAAGGGAAAACACAAAGAAGTAATAAATGAGTACATTTAAGACAAAATGTCGGCAAATTCAAGATGGCGCCCACCAAATTAGTAAAGATTTATGATCCAAATCCAGGTCTTTGTGTAGGTCACTGTAGCAAGTTTTACATCTCTGCAAAGGAACAGTGATTTTTTGTGAATTTTTAAATATTTAAATATTTTTAAATATTATCACGAGAAAGAGCCTTTTTAAATGTTATTGTACTTACACTGTTATGATTTTTTTAACAGATGCATCATTCCATTCTGCAGGGAAATTCAACTTTGCAACTTGACAGATGCACAACCTGCTGCAAATTGTATCACTGTCCACTTTAATAAAAAACAAAAGAATAGCTGATCCTTTCTCTGGTCTGGCTTCCCTGTAATGATGTACACATGTATTATCTTGTGTCATATTATCCAATGTCTTCTGTGTTATATTTACTGTGTATTACTGGAGTTTAATAACGATTGAAGAAGAAATTTCCCATTGTGGGATCAATAAAGTACTACTACTACATTCCCAGTGCTTTCAACACGATTCAACCACACCTACTAGCTAGAAAACTACAAGTCATGCACTTACACCCATCCAGAATATTGTGGATTCTAGACTCTTACAAATAGGCCTCAATGGCTAAGACTGCTTAGTCATGTTTGATAAGATACCATCTTAACACAATCAGGTGCTCCCCAAGGCACAGTCTTGTCACTTTTTATTTTTACATTATACACAGCTAATCTGACTGCAGGAGCAGCATTGCCTCCTGTCATCTACAAAAAGTTTCAGATGATTCTGCCATTGTAGGATATACAGGGGGTGGTCAAAATATCGGAAACGCCAGTTTTCCAGGAAACATAAAACACCTGCCACATGTTTGCTATGCAAACCCTCAACCTCTGTTCCTAACCTGATTATGCGGTTTTGTGAATGCCATGTGTACATTTTATATGATGACTTGTTTTTCTTTATAATTATACCAATTAACCATAATTGCCTGTTAGTCATATTTTTTATGAAATTCTAATAAATCATAAATTACATGTCAGTTACTGTTACATCAGTAATAAGTTAGTGCACTTCAACAAATGTATAAGAAGAAATCAGAAAACATTTTGGTCCCCAACAACTGGAATTGAACCCCTCTATGTAGTACAGTGTACTGTACCTCTACTGTAGTACAGATCTATTTAATTCAGCTGTTCACTTTGAACAGAGGTGTTCACTCCCCAAAGCTATGCAGTGGTGCACATCTCTGGTTGTCATGGACCAAAATGCTTTCAGTTTTTGTCCTATATTAGCTCTAAAGTGTTCCCACACAAAAGCAGCATTTAATTGACAAATTAGTATTATTTGATAAGATGATAAATGGCTAATTATGATTCATTATCAAGCTAATAAAAGACAGAAACTAAAATGTATACATGGCATGCCAGTCATAAAAGATTGTTGAAAATATAGGTAAGAGAAATATGACATATAGCAGCTGTTTTATGAAAAACAGTTTTTTCAGTTTCTGGTGTTTCCGAGACTTTGTCCACCCCCTGTATTACTGAAGGGAATGATTCACTGTACCTGAGGGAAATTGATCACTTTGTTTCATGGTGTAGTGCTAACTTTTTAGAACTCAATACTTCCAAAACTAAAGAGCTAATTATTGATTTTAGAAAAAGTGAGTTGGTGACACCTGTAGTAATCAACACATTCATCATTGATTCTGTGGAATTGTATAAGTATTTGGGTGTTGTTATAGACAACAATTACAATGGAAGGAGAATACCACCATTGCTCTTAAGAAAGCTCAAAAGAGGCTATTTTACTTAAGAAAACTGAGATCCTTTCAAGTGTATATTGCAGACCTTTTATCCCCGTACACATGCCTGAGATCCTCGGGAAAGAAATTTCTGGTCACTCCAAAATCTCAGCTAAAATCAAAGGGTAACTGGGCCTTTGCTATTAGGGCCCCTCAACTTTGAAATGCCTTTCCCAAGGAGCTCAGGCTTGCTCCATCAGTAATTTCTTTTAAATCCCTTTTTAAAACTAATTTTTTTAGACAAGCTTTTAAGTTAATTTTAATTAATTATACGATTAAAATTTGATTTAAACGCAGTGATGAGTATGTAATGGACTATGTATCACATATATGTAAAGATTTTGGTCTATACAATGCCATATATCATCATCAGGGTGAGGGGTTGTTCCCGAAGTGGGGAAAAGTAATGGCTTCCGGCAGTCTTCTGGGACCAGCCCTAGAACCAGCCAAGGATAGGAGGGGACGGGACTACGGAGCTCTATACAGACTCAAAGTCCTGGGCTGTGTTCGGAATCGCTCCCTATTCACTATATAGTGCACTATTTAGGGTATCAGCCATTTTGTAGGGTGTCCAAAATTCAAAATGTCAATTTGACACCCTAAATAGTCCACTCAATATCCCCCACAATGCACCACAAAATGTAGGGTACAAACGATGTACACTACATGACCGGAGATTTTTTTTTTGTCAAGATGGCGACGGCTGAGCCTGCGCTGGTCTACAAATATAAATATAAATGCAAGTTTCATCTTGTAAGTTGTAGCCTATATTAAATCAGTTTAATCGGCTTTATAACCGAAATATAAATAAACGCGGTAGATTAAATAGGCTATATTACAAAGTGTTAACTATTTTTTTAATTTAACAATTATTACTGTTTAATGGAAAATGCAACTTAATTAGCTAGCTAGCTACCTAGTTACCTAACTTACTATCTACCTACAACGAGACAACAAAACCCTTGTTCAAAATAAAAAAAGAAAACTTTTTTACCGTTTCTTGCATGCTTTCTCACCAAGCCGGTGACCGCTGTCACGCAAGCGTTGCGCGTTGCTAAGTAGCCTATTCAGACTATGTAGTGTCCGAAATCACCTCCTTCTTTTCCACCGGTGAATCCCTATATAGTGCCTATGTAGATTCCCTAAGTAGGCTAGTGTATAGGGAGGGAGTGAATAGGGAGCGATTCCGAACACAGCCCTGGGCTGCGTCCCAATCCAGTTTTTGCTCCACCCTCGTAAACTTCCCTTGCAAACTTAACTTGGGGGAATCCCTTTTGAGACTACCCTCGGTCTCCATTTTAAGTGTGAGTCCAATCCGTTAGAAAGCCAAGTGAAGTTTGTGACATATCCCCTCCACCCTCAACTTTTCTCAAGGGAACGAGTCTGCAGAAGAGTAGACTGCAAGCTCATATTACCCACAATTCACATCGAACGTCATGTTCAGTGATAATCACGTTAATGTTTATCGTGGTATTATAGCTACATTAAAAGCGCATACAGAATGGAAAAGACGCTGTATAGGCTAATAAATACAGGTTCATCAAGTAGTAGTTTGCTATTTTGTATTTCATGGTTTAGCAAATTGCTTTATGCAGCAACAGTGTAGCGTACTGTGTGATGTAGCCTAGGCTACCAGGTTCTCTGCTTTTAAACGGATTATTAGGCTACTCGTGTCTAAATATTTTTCCGTAGCCTATAATTTCCCAGATAGCCAAACAATTTAATTTCGCAATAACCAAGACGAATAGGTAAATAAACTTGTACAGCATTTTACTAGGCTTTATTTACATTTGTGATGGCGCAAAATGCGTTAATTGACTGTCATGCGAAGTGATCAATGAACAGCACATATTTAGGTAAATTCGTTTTTCTATCTTGAAAGCGTGCATTGCGCTAAACGCTGGTTTCAGCAATTTAAGAGGTTTTTCTTTCTTAAGAGGTATGCTTTCTAATGTATAAATCGTTTAGACCAAATCGAAAGTCTTAAATTACATTCTTTAACGTGATGAGGAAAAACGCAATGCTAACGTGCAACTCACAGAAAACGCTGGGATTTTTTGCCGGTTAATTATTCAGAATTATTGCCACCCTTATTAAACAATCTCACGTTAGTAATCTCTTTGTCATTGTCATTTGTTAATCATTAGCCTATATATAGGCTAATTGATTCAGGGACTTTGTTTGATTGACATAAGCAAGCAAAATGAACGGAAACAGGTTGAGAATATGTTCGGTTTAAATGCTTTATTCCAGCGCACGGACTGTCCTACATATTTAAATGCTACACGATTTTATGACATAATAATAATAATAATGCATGGCATTTATATAGCGCCTTTCTAGATACTCAAAGCGCTTTACAATGATGAGGGGGAAACTCGCCTCTACCACCACCAATGTGTAGCACCCACCTGGGTGATGCAACGGCAGCCATTTTGCGCCAGTATGCTCACCACACATCAGCTGAGGTGGAGAGGGAGAGAATAATTTTTTTTAGCCAATTAAACTGGGAGATGATTGGGTGGCAGATTGAATGAGCCTGGGTTGGGAGTTTAGCCAGGACACCGGGGAAACCCCTACTCTTTACGATAAGTGTCATGGGATCTTTAATGACCACAGTGAGTCAAGACCTCGGTTTAACGTCTCATCCAAAAGACGGCATCTCCTACAGCACAGTGTCCCCATCACTGCACTGGGGCATTGGGGTTTATTTGACCAGAGGGAAGACTGCCCCCTACTGGCCCACCAACACCACTTCCAGCAGCAACTTAGTTTTCCCCAGAGGTCTCCCATCCAAGTACTAACCAAGCCCACAACCTGCTTAGCTTCAGCCATTCAGCAGGCGCAGATGGCATAGTGGTATGGCTGCTGGCCAATAAATATGCTTGCCCACAAAACTTGCTGTATTTATTGATATTTGTTATTCAGTAAATCAATTGCTTGACTGATAATTAATGTAAACAGGTTGAGAGTTTCATCCGTTTAAATGTAGTCTACGGTGACAGGCGTTTTACATGATCCGAGATCCCACGATACGCCACTGTGCAGCAGCACGGTTATTTCCGAGTATAGATGGGGGTGAAGTGCGTCTCAATTCAAATAACCCGCTCCGCCCTCGCTCCCTCCCACTCGCTAAACGCAAGTGTATGTGCGTCACATCCTCCCAAGTGAAGTTTGCAAGTGAAGTTTACGAGGGTGGAGCAAAAACTGGATTGGGACGCAGCCCGGGAACTTGCTAGAAAAACAGGTATTCCTCCCCGTTTCACTTCTAACACGTTTCATAACACTGCTTTATTATATAGTTCTGTGATCTTTCCCTTGATAGAATTATGCTACATTCTGTGGTGACGGTATTCCACTAACTTACTTAATATCTGGGGTTAGAGCCACTCCTGTGTCACCACAGTAGATCTGACATTGCCTAAGATTACACTGAACGTCGTTATGGTATACAGTATGGTAAGTTAAATTATTTCCGTTATAGGTATCGGTCCTGTGGTTTTGTCATTTTATAAAATAATGTTGCATATCAGATCCCACTAACGTTGTATGGATAATTGCAGATATGTTTAACTAACGTTAGCTAGCTAACGGAACTGCTACTTGCTGACTAGCTAGTTACACTAATTTAGCAAGTTGCTCATTTGAGTGCTTTCTGTAGCTAAGCGCCGATGCTGTCGAGCTAATCATTAATTGGCCTAATCTAACAGGATTTTAGTTGACAGATAAAAGATAAAAAAAAATTCAGTTTTATAGCTTCATTACAAACAGTGTCTTGATTGGTAGCATAAGGGCTTCCAGTGTCGGTATCTAGCGTAGCTAGTAAGCTACAGCTATTTCTGGGACCTTTCGGTTTCCATTAGTTAACGTTAGCTACGTAAACTTACTGAGAACCGGTTTAACGTTATAATTTACATTATTCAGATGTAGAGAATACATGTGCAAATACAATAGTTTACTAAATCATGTTCAATTGGAATTGTACAGGGTAGATTGTACATGAAGTTAGTTGCTTAGAAAACGTAGCTAACGTGCTTGCTAATAATTGGTTGCATTGTTAGCTTGCATCCCTGTACCAGGACTGGTCATCCAAGACCAAGGTGACAGATATATCCTGATGTCGATGTAGCATTAGCTAACAGTGTAAAGCATGGATGCGCAAACGCTAGGTTTGAGTGCGCCGGACTTGTCGGTCCACACTGCATCCGCTGCAGCGGGATGAGTCATTCTCTCCGTTATCTAAGCCGGCATAAGCACCGAAAATAGCCATGTGTCCGTTTTTCCGTCGACTTTTCTTCGATGACGGCGTCTCATTTTAATTAAGCTGGTCGGCTATATTAAAACCTGTAGACTGTTTATCTGTGCTTTTCTCATTTACTGTCATATAGAACGGACATACCTGCCATGGAAAAACATATCTCTATATCATTCATATTACAGAACCGTCAACTCGTGCAACGTCATGACAAAATTGGAAAATATTACCATTATGAAATTATGGAAACGTGATCTCCACAGAATAAAGTACCACTCAAGTATAACGATGTTGCAAAGACCTAGAAGTGATCAGTGTAGATTCAATACATCCAGAGACTAATTTTGAATCTTCCTCAGTCAGAGGTAGCTAATAGTAGCCTATGGATGATGTAGCTTATGATACCAGAAGAATAACCTCATATCATGCCTTAGTTTATTGAAGAGCTTACGAAATATAATATAAGCCTGTTGTCAGAGAACCTTACGCTACGGCCTGATTAGCATATGCAAACCAAGGGGCCAGCTTTCGGCTCTCAACCTCACGTCGCCCTCTGCTGATATCTATAAACGTGCACTCATATATTGATGTTATATAGCGTTAAAATGTATTTAAAAATGGCTTATCTTTCTGTGGTCAAATATTTTTATTACCACACAGACAAAGACATTTATTATTATTGTTTATTCTGGCCTAGCCTACGTCTTATTTTCACGCTGGTTGGCAACCGATTACATACATACACACTTTCTGCGTTATCCTCGTACATGTGACTCCAAGGACACAACTGCGCTTGTGAGATGAGGGCAGAATTAAAGTTTCATAGGTTTCTATTGGCCTCGCTGTCTCTACATATTATATACTCTAAGGTGCAAACCCTTTTTGCACACACAAAACCAATAACATGACAAATGATTGGTGGAAAACAAATACATTGGTTATGTTATTGGTTTTGCGTGTGCTAAAAGGTTTTGCCCATTCTAAAGGTCTTAGTAAATCAGGCTCTTGATGTCCAAACAACGACTTGGCAACAGCCAGTGGGTCTTTTTACTGTTGAAGAGTGCTTGTCTGTCCAGTCTCCTGAAATGACACCAGGATATTGTTGTGATGCTCCCAGAACTAGTGTGTGTCCATTGCAAGTTTCTCCTGTCCAGACAGACCCTTGTGATCAAGATGTTATACTGGATGAACATATTAAGTTCTAATAAGAGCACAAAGATTTTAGAGTAATGAGCATTTTACTTAAATATTCATTTTTTTTTGTACCTAGCTTCGGTGTAGTTTTAGGGCATGTCTAATTGGTCTCTCCTATCTGCTCAGACTTCCACGGCCTATTTTCTTGGAAAGAACAAAACTCTCCTGGTCACCCTACTCGAACCTACTGTGAGATATGCACTGAAACTAATTGACAAAGAGGTAGGCAGAAGGACGAGAAGCCAGCTTTTGATGGGGAGGATCAAAGGATCAGAACCTGAATTACTTTTGATTAAATGTAAACCACTTCTGGGTCTGTTGGCTGTGTGCTACCATCCCCTTTAACAAAAGTATTGGGAAATATTGCCATTGGATTTAGATGTTTGTATGTATCTTCATTTTATAATAAAATGCTTAGTAATGCCTAGTCTTAGTCTTGCGTTGGTGTGTCTCTCCTGACTTTTGGCTCCTCCCACAGGTGATCAGTCACGACACTCGCAGGTTCCGATTTGCTCTGCCTTCCCCAGACCACATCCTGGGTCTCCCCATCGGTATGTGACAACGCCAGCCCCCTGGGGGGTGCAGCCAAGTGGAATCGATCACATTTTGAAAATAATGTGCTTTAATGCATATTTGTTAAAAACAAAGCTCACTACTGAATTCCCGCCTTTCTCAAGGTCAGGAGGAGTAGGCACAAGTGTTTAGGAGAATATTCGGACATAATTTTGCACTAAATAGGGTCAACGATGACTAGCCTACTTACAGTACCAAGTGCAATATGCCTTAGCACACATATCCGTCCCAAGTAGGAGAAACGGAGAACTAAATCACCATGCCAAAACTTCAGAGTGACAGTGGGCCCATACTCGCTTCCTGTCACCTTTCTCTTACTACTTTATGGGTCTTTTTCAAACATTAAAGTGATTATTTATGTATGGTGGGGTCTTGCAACCATATTTTAGATTTTTAGATGATCATTACACTGCTGCCATTCTACGTTTAAGGTCTGCGTTTCGTTCATCCATCTCTTGTATTAGCCTTGACACGATAATCACAGGGTGCGTGCGTGCGTGTGTGTGTGTGTGTGTGTCCACCTTAACACGAGTGGGTGAAGATGATCTCATTTAACTGATAGGGTGTTGATTGAAGTTGAATCCTCCTCATCTCTCTCTCTCTCCGTCTCTCTCTCAGGGAAACATGTTTATTTGTCTGCCCGTATTGATGGCAATCTCGTGGTGCGTCCGTACACGCCAGTTTCCAGTGATGATGACAAAGGATTTGTGGATTTGGTGGTGAAGGTACTACGCCCATCGCTGGCTTCGCCACCTCTATAAATGAGACCTAAAGAGAGAACAGGATCCCTTAATGAATGTTATTACATTACATTACAATTATTTGGCTTTTATCCGAAGCAACGTACAATAAGTGCATATTGAAGGTCATTGACGCGACTACAAAGCAGATCCGACAAAGCACAACTTTCTCACAGCGTAGGAGCTATCCCTAGTAATGAACATGAATAGTACACACAGTCAGCTATACATTCTGAACTATAAAATACCAAAAAAAAAAAAAAAACACAAGTTAAATAGAAAACAAGCAAAAAACTGGAAGCGAGTACTATAGAATGGCCCTATATAGGTAGTTTAGTCGAGGTGGAATCTGAAAAAGTGCGTTTTCAGTCCACGACCGAAAACAGACCGTGTTCAGCTGAGCGCAGCAGAGTGGGGAGTTCGTTCCACCACTGGGGAGCTAGGGTGGAAAAGGTCCGCAGTCGGGACGAGCGGGAGCCGTTAGCATGGAGGCAGGGAAGTGCAAGTCGGCCTGCAGTAGCAGAGCGAAGTGGTCGAGCAGGAGCGTAGTGCTGGATTAAGTCCTGTAAGTAGGAGGGGCCTGACCTTTTGGCTGCAGTGTAGGCCAGGGTCAGAACTTTGAACCTGATCCTGGCCACGACCGGCAGCCAGTGGAGTGACCTCAGCAGGGGGGTGACGTGAGAACTTCGGGAGGTTGAACACAAGCCGAGCAGCCGCGTTCTGGACCAGTTGTAGGGGCAGAATGCCGCAGGCTGGTAGGCTTGCGAGAAGGGAGTTGCAGTAGTCCAGATGTGAGGTGACCATGTTCTGGACAAGAAGCTGGGTGGAGTAGGTGGTCAGGTACGGCCGAATCCTCCTGATGTTGTACAGGAGGAACCTACAGGACCGTGCCGTTGCCCTGATGTGTTCTTTGAAGTCCAGCTGGTCGTCCAGGACCACCCCCAGAGGCGGTCACTATGGTTCCGTCGACGGTGATGGACAGGTCTAGAAGTGGGGAGGTCTTGTATGGCATGAAGAGCAGCTCAGTCTTGTTGAGGTTGAGCTTCAGGTGATAGCTAGACATCCACACAGAGATATCCTCTCCTTTGCCTGTGGGGTAGAGGGAGGGAAAGAGAGGAAGAGTGTCATCAGCATAACTATGGTAAGAGAAGCCATATGAATTAATAACCAAACCAAGCGACTTAGTGTAAATGGAGAACAGCAGAGGACCCAGTACAGATCCCTGCGGAACTCCTGTAAAAAGTTCCAGAGATGCCCATCTCAGCCAGTGTGGAGATCAGGAGTTTGTAGTTGACCGTGTCGAACGCTGCAGACAGGTCAAGGAGAATCAGGACAGAGGAGAGGGAGGAGGCTCCTCGGTCACAGCCAGGAGCGCAGTGAGTGCCTCGGTCACAGCCAGGAGCGCAGTTTCAGTTGAGTGCCCGGTTCTGAAGCCGGACTGATGAGGGTCGAGCAGGTTCTGGTGGAGAAAATTATTTATTTATTGCAGAGTTCACCAAGGAGTCATTGGATGGTAATGCTAGACTTGATGTTCATGGCTATGGATAGCTGCTACTTTATGATAGAACTTATGATAGAACTGTACTTTATCTGACCTGTTTGTATGTGTTCCAATGACCTTCGGTATGCACTTATTGTACGTAAAATTAATGTAATGCATGCCGTGCAAGTGTGATGTTCGGCTGTCTCGCTCCCCAGATCTACTTCAAGAACGTCAATCCTAAATTTCCCGAAGGGGGAAAGATGTCCCAGTTCCTGGAGAGCCTACGGCTGGATGATGTGGTGGACTTCAGCGGCCCGGGGGGGCGGATGGAGTACAAGGGCAGAGGTGAGAAGAGTTTAGACTGTGCTCATTATCGGAGCCATCACCCCTCTCTTTAACACTGCCGTCATAATCATCTCCGCCACCAGTGATCATGCTTATCCATCGTTATGTGAGCATGATTACTGAAAAAAAGTTACAGATGGATTTGGGATGGTTGGCTATCGGACAATTCTTGTATGTAGTACTTCGAAATGCCAAAACAAAACAGCATACACACCTGAAGGGCTGTATGCAAATATCTTGATGACTAACACTTCAATATATAACATGGCTTACTGTGCTATTTAAAGAAACCTTTGGCTTTTGGTGGCGTGTTTACAAACCAGGAACACTTCAGGAGTGCGGCCTGACATTGCGGTGAAATTGTGTGTGTGTGTGTGTGCGTGTGCGTGTGCGTGTGTGTGTGTGTGTGTGTGTGTGTGTGTGTGTGTGTGTGTGTGTGTGTGTGTGTGTGTGTGTGTGTGTGTGTGTGTGACAGTGCATGGTGATATTGTAAGCACTGTTTTTAAGGTTGTTGTAGCCCTGTTTTAGTCTCACAGCATAAGAAATACATCCCTGCTCCATGTGTAAAATGAAAGCTGGTGTCAGTCACGAAAATAATCATACATTGCAGTGAAACGTTTGTTTTCAGGATGCTAAAGCGTTTCTTTTGGCTTTTTGGTTTGTTCTTGAGAATTGTGTGATATGGCTGTGTGTCCCCCCCCCCCCCCCCCCCCCCCCCCCTGCAGGGGAGTTTTCATTGCGGCCTGATAAGAAGTCCCCATGGGAAATGAAGACTGCCAGTTCCCTGGGCCTCATCGCAGGTGGAACAGGTGCGGTCTTGGCAGAAATAATTTCACTTTCAGATTACCTTAATCAAATAATTATGTGTGAAATGAGTGTTTGTGTTTAATTTACATAGCTAAAGCCTTTTTACACGGCTGTCATTGTCCTTTAATTCAAAGTTTTTTATTTTTATTTTAAGGTTCAGTATAGTGGTGCCCCCTTTTGGCTGGTTTTGAGTACTGACTGTTATAGTGCAGACTGTGGCCAGCGCAGCGTCCTAAAGAAATCTGACCCCATGGAAAACTGACCCGAGGGTCACTTTTCTACATAGAAAAATGACCCCGGGTCATTTAAAAAACTTTTTTTTTTATTAATATGCTAAATATACAGACGTATATGGCATTCAAAATACGTAATCAAATGTTTTGTACACATTAAGTCTAACCAAGCACATTATACAGTGAGCACCATAATTCATTGCACAGTGACACCTTTTTTGTTATTTTTGGTTCTGTACAATCGATACTATATCCTCTGCATTTGAATGGATCTCTGTGGGAATTGGGGGCTGGGACTAGATTTAGCTGTAAATTATGCTGGAACAGTATGGAATACATGGTTGGTGAAATTCCTGTAAGTCATCAAGGGTCTGACATATCAAACAAGCCTTAAACCATCACTACTGCCAGATATGCAGTAAATATTGATTGAGAACTTGAAAGGTTTCTTCTCCTGACTTCTTTTTCCATAGAGTTCAATCTTCAGGAATAGGGTTGGGCAGCCCTGCTATAAGTCATCAAGAGTCTGAGGTATAAAACGAGCCTCAAACTATTACTCTGCCGCCAGATATGCAGTAGATATGGATGGATCGCTTGAAGGGTTGTTTCTCCTGACTTATTTTTCCATAGATTTCAACAGGAAAATGAGTCAGGAGAAACAACCCTTAAAGTGATCCATCCATATCTACTGCATATCTGGCAGCAGAGTGATGGTTTGAGGCTCGTTTGATACCTCAGACCCTTGATGACTTACAGCCATTTCACCAACCATACTGTTCCAGCATAATTTACAGCTAAATCTAGTCCCACCCTCCAATTCCCACGGAGATCCATTCAAATGCAGAGAGGTTATTATATTGCTGAAAATAAGATATCAAGAGTCTTTTGATATTGTTGGGTCACAGACATCAGGAAGTCATGGCATGCAAAGGATATGTGACCAAATATTAAAAATGATTACTTCTATTCTACATTATTAAACTGTCCAATATTTTATGATGCCCGAAAATGGGGTGGACTATGTACAAAAGGTTCTATAATTTCTAAACGGTTCATCCGATCTGCACTTCAACATCATTGTCATTGTATCCTTTCAAACTCAAAGTGCTAGAGTACAGAACCAAAATAACAAAAAATGTGTCACTGTCCAATGAATTATGGTGCTCACTGTATATACGTATTCATATATCCGTACATGCATTTACACACATATCTACAGATATGCATGCATACATATACATACACAATTGAATAAAAAATAAAAGGAAAAAAAAATACAGAATAGGGGTCATATATAAAATCAGTTTATATTATATGAATCAAAAGCATCAATCAACTTTAAAGCTTTTTTACTACCCCGGTCATATTTGTAGTACAGAAATGTACCCCCCCCCACCTGATGAAAAATTGACCCATGTATTGTAATGTAGGTTTTTGGGATTGGGGTCAATTTGCCATAGCATAAAAACTATTGTAGGTTATGAAATTTAATAAATACATTTTATCAGTGGGGTCTCTTTTCTATAAGGGGGGGTCAGTTTTCTATAATAGAAAAATGACCCACGGGACACTTTTCCATGGGCGTGACGGTCACTTTTCTATGTGACACTGGTACACCCAGGGAGGGGTTAAGATGACATGATTGTTACTGTCTCATGCTAGAGCGATTCCTCTGTTCATATACGTATCTCCTGTAATCTACCTGTAACATGTCAGTGTGCATCTGCTCTACCTGTGCAGGTATTACCCCCATGCTGCAGCTAGTGAGAGCCATCCTGAAGGACCCCAGTGACAACACTACCTGTAGCTTGCTGTTTGCTAACCAGGTGTGTGCCGGTGTACCTGTGGTTAGTGGTATAACCCCTCCTTACAGAATGTGATTGACTGCAGTTTGTGTGTCCTATACAGTTGAAGTCGAAAGTTTACATACACTTAGGTTGAAGTCATAAAAACTCATTTTTAACCACTCCACAGATTTCATGTTAGCAAACTATAGTGTTGGCAAGTCAGTTAGGACATCTACTTTGTGCATGACCCAAGTAATTTTTCCAACAATTGTTTACGGACAGATTATTTCACTTTTAATTCACTATATCACAATTCCAGTGGGTCAGTAGTTTACATACACCAAGTTGACTGTGCCTTGAAACAGCTTGGGAAAATTACAGAAAATTATGTCATGGCTTTAGAAACTTCTGATAGGCTAATTGACATTATTTGAGTCAATTGGAGGTGTATCTGTGGATGTATTTTAAGGCCTACCTTCAAACTCAGTGCCTCTTTGCTTTACATCATGGGAAAAGTAAAAAAAATCAGCAAAGAAAATTGTGGACCTCCACAAGTCTGGTTCATCCTTGGGAGCAATTTCCAAACGCCTGAAGGTACCACGTTCGTCTGTACAAACAATAGTACGCAAGTATAAACACCATGGGGCCACGCAGCCGTCATACCGCTCAGGAAGGAGACGCGTTCTGTCTCCTAGAGATGAACGTGCTTTGGTGCGAAAAGTGCAAATCAATCCCAGAACAACAGCAAAGGACCTGGGGACAAAGATCTTACTTTTTGGAGAAATGTCTTCTGGTCTGATGAAACAAATTTTACTGTTTGGCCATAATGACCATCGTTATGTTTGGAGGAAAAAGGGTGAGGCTTGCAAGCTGAAGAACACCCATCCCAACGGTGAAGCATGGCGGTGGCAGCATCATGTTGTGGGGGTGCTTTGCTGCAGGAGGTACTGGTGCACTTCATAAAATAGATGGCATCATGAGGAAGGAAAATTATGTGGATATATTGAATAAACATCTCAAGACATCAGCCAGGAAGTTAAAGCTTGGTCGCAAATGGCTCTTCCAAATGGATAATGACCCAAAGCATACTTCCAATGTTGTGGCAAAATGGCTTAAGGACAACAAAGTCAAGGTATTGGAGTGGCCATCACAAAGTCCTGACCTCAATCCAATCGAAAATTTGTGGGCAGAACTGAAAAAGCGTGTGCGAGCAAGGAGGCCTACAAACCTGACTCAGTTACACCAGTTCTGTCAGGAGGAATGGGCCAAAATTCCAGAAATTTATTGTGAGAAGCTTGTGGAAGGCTACCCGAAACGTTTAACCCAAGTTAAACAATTTAAAGGCAATGCTACCAAATACTAACGGAGTGTATGTAAACTTCTGACCCACATGGAATGTGATGAAAGAAATAAAAGCTGAAATAAATCATTCTCTCTACTATTATTCTGACATTTCACATTCTTAAAATAAAGTTGTGATCCTAACTGACCTAAGACAGGGAATGTTTACTTGGATTAAATGCCAGGAATTGTGAAAAACTGCGTTTAAACTTTCGACTTCAACTGTATATGACTGGTTATTAGGTGATGAGTTTGGTATTAGTATTGCACACTTCCAGGGCTGTTTATTGAGATAACTATGTGAACATTCCAGGTTCTTGTGGAGTGTGAACTGCCTGTGAGAGAGTGAGAGAGTGAGATTTTAAATGCATGCATTGTATGTGACCTACAGACGGAGAAGGACATTATCTTGAGGGATGAACTTGAGGAAGTCCAGGCCAGGCATCCGGACCGCTTCAAGCTGTGGTTTACTGTGGATCGAGCCCCTGAAGGTACAGAGCCTCTGGATCCTGTGCAGCCGGCTTCTTTGTGCAAACCTTTGCTCACAGTCTCAGCATAGTCTCAACATATTTTCAGCACAGTCTCAGTTAGGGGTGGGCGATATTGCCTAAAAATAATATCCCGATATTTTCTGGCTCTTTGACGATGTAGATATTTTGACGATATTTCAGCTTTTTAAAAATGAGACGTTCCAGCTTCCAACGTAAGTTTAAAAAGCTAACCATGGTTGAAGTTTAACGAAGAGGTCTTTTTCAGTGAAAACATCTGACTTTTTATCGAGTTCAAAAATAACACTTTATTGTTAAAAATCAACAAATGTTAAATGAATGCATAAAATAAATTATACATCCGCAACAATTTCCTCAGTTGACCTTAAACATAATGAATAAATAAAAATCCCTTTTTGAAATTGGCAAAAAGTAAAAAGGTATATTAAATTTATGGCATATTAGTCATCAAAATATTCAAATGAAATTGCATTAGGATAACAGTTGCACAGAAATATTTGAAATAAGCTTTACTTATTTTATTATTTAATGGGTCGTCTTTTGTGTTGGCAACTTTTTGTGGGAGTATGACTTGCAAAGCTTTTCATAGTCTGCCTATTACCTGGAAGATCAATGTAAAGAAGATGAAACCGGTTTGTTGTAGAACTGTCCTTCACTGCAACTGCAAGTTTGCAAAGCACCCTCTCTTGTTTGGTATCAGTTTGTTCAAATCCAAACCATCTCCAGGCAACTGAATTTGAACCACGTCGAGGAATTAAATTTCCATCGGTTTCTTCAGAGACACGGGTTGCTTTCGTGTCTCTTTTATTTATTTTTATTTTTTGCTAGTTGCATCACTCATTTTGGAGTGTGGAGTGCGGGGAGTAGCAATGTGAAGCACACAGCTGTTTATGCACATGATTGACGTAATCATCTCTGTCAGTTCAGGTGATCAATAAAAAAGGAACGTGTTTGGAAGCAGTATTAAGTCTCGCAATATGAACTTTTTTTTTCATGTAGTCTCAAATTTTTATTTTTTTATTATTCTTGTTGAGAAATATGATACCTACCTGGCTCACTTTCACATAGTCTTGTGTCATACTCGATATTGACAGATAGCATTTTGTGGGCACCTAAATGATGTTATTATCACAAATGGTGTAATATCGCCCAGCCCTAGTCTCAGCACAGTCCTACTGTGTTCCTCTACAGAGCCACAGGTCAGCTTGTACTGTTTATAAAGTGTCTGCTGATATTGCTCTTCCTCACTTGTGCCCCTCTGCTCTCAAATTCAGAGTGGGCCTTCAGTCAGGGTTTCATCAACGCCGACATGATCAGCGAGCACCTCCCGCCCCCAGCTGATGACAACCTTGTCCTGATGTGTGGTCCACGTCCTATGAAACAGCTTGCATGTTACCCCAACCTGGACAAGCTGGGCTACCGACAGAGTCAGCGGTTCACCTACTAACCTTTGGACTGTTGCTCATCAATTGGCCCTTCTCCCACAAAATACATTTAAAATCTAAAATGATGTGAGGTCCCTCCCCTAAATCACACAGGCTTGTTCTAGGTCCTAGCAGACTGGAAAGGTTGTCTGCTTGAATAATTTGATGTTTAAAAACATGGGGAGTCGGTTAGTGCAGCGGGCTGAAATTTGGCAGCGCTCGGCAGTTAATTACCTATGGAAGTCCTCTGTGCAGTCTGTCGCTCACCTGGGAACGTACGAGAGAGGCACAGAATGACTTATCAGAAAGCACTGTGCATTGTGCTTAAGATGGCGTTCTCCAGCTCTGTTTAAAAACAGTGGGTCTGGTCCTGTTCAGATGTTTCAAAGAAGCTAAGCTTGATGCGTTACTTGATAATCCTTTTTGTGTGGCACTGTTTGAGAGCTGAGCAGCTAAAGAACATGTGTCGCTCTAGACTGCTCAATATGTGCATTGTGAGAGAACCCCAATAAAATGTCACAGTTGAAAGTCTCACTAAATTATTATTTTTCTTTTTTCTTTCAACACTTTTTCAGTAGATGTGCTAACTCATTACTGTATTGTATATATCCATTTACCTTGCATTGAAGTTCCAAGGTATGTCTGAACTTGCATGTGTAATTACCCCATCCCCATTACAATTACATGTGTGCAACAGCCTCTCATTATTCAATTATGTAACTAGCATTATAACTATAGTGAACATGAGGAAAGCTGGTACAGCAAACCTTCTCTCCATTACTGTCTGTGCAGTGAAGAGGAATTTAAGGGATGCTCATTACAGGAGCGTGTCACTGAAAGATCTTTGTAAGGTACTAACCGCAAAGACGTCCATATCTAGGGGTGCCGCGTGTGGTTTATTTGATAATGCTGTGCTTCAGGGTGCGCCCTCTGTCCAGCCGTTGTGGATTTGAACCTGCATACCTCACTGTGAGAAGTGCTCTTGCGTGGTATGTATGCACTGGAGGAGGTATAGTGGCTTCCCTCGATTTTATACTGGTGGACACGCTTGCCCCTTTTTAAACGAGATTAGGATGAGAGATTACATTACATTTTTTTTTATTACATTATACGCATTTTAGCAGACGCTCTTATCCAGAGCGATTTACACAACTTCTTATTACATTTATCCATTTATACAGCTGGATATGTACTGAAGCAATTCAGGTTAATTACCTTGCTCAACGGTACAACGGCAGTGTCCTACCTGGGAATCGAACCTGCAACCTTTCGGTTACAAGTCCAGTTCCTTAACCATTATACTACACTGCCGCCCTAGATTACCAGTGATTGGAAGCCATTTTTGTGTGAAAATTAGGAATCCCCAGCCTTGATGACTAGGGCCGGCTGGTTTTAAATACCGTTCAGCAGGCCAAGCTGAATTACGCATGTCGGAACATGACCGGCTCTTGATTGACACCTGCAATAGCACAGAGAAGACACACGTTACATGTTCAAGCTTCAAATGGCAAGTGCAACCTTTGCATTTTATACACGTTAAAAACATTTAGTCCCCCCCCCCCCCCCCCATTCATTTTATTAATCAATGTCACTTACTGTAAAAGTGAACACCGCTGAACTGTCAGGTAAACATCAGATACTAAGTGTGAAGTGGTCCGACTGCTTGCCTTCTACTGAAAAATGCATCTTGCGCACACACACACACACACACACACACACACTTGGACCATGCATGTTACATTTATTAGTGCTAAATCAACACACAAGCAATTTGCCATCTTTTAAAGTGGCTGGTGTCCTTAGTGGGTTAACCTTGTCTTTAATGGGCAGCGGTGCACCGAGTCTTGAAATGAGAGAAACAATATTTATACGTTTATGGCAGCTTAATTTGAGCGATTTGTGTTGTGGGAGCGGCGAAAGTTTTATGATGAACGCGCTTTCGATAAAGCGAATAATTGCCAGCTGGTTAAAGTTGCACCAAAGCTTTTCATTCATTGAATCCCTAGAGCTGCACAGACAGAACCCATTTTCTACCGTCTATGGACAGAACACGTATTGATTATAACCGATTATAACGCGCCGTGAGCCGTTTTCAGCAGCAGATGGAGCTGCTGGGTCTTTGTTTACGAGACTTCCCAGAAGCAGAGGAAACGCGTTTCTGGTTTTTAGTAGCCTCAGCTAGCCTGGGATCGGAAGCGAGAACAGCTTTTTTTAAAGATGAACAATTGGTTTAATTGGCCTAAATGGCATAAACGATGAGGTGTTTATTCATTTGAATTGCATGGCGTTTCAGGGGAAAATACATTTGACCTCTCGGTGAAAAGTAATTTACTCGCAGAAACTGATACTGCTAGATATTTTGACCCCTTTGGTTAATTGTCTTTTATTGGTTTTAAATGTCATTTTAAAATAAAACCATTTCATTACATTTAATTACATTTTCAAACTTTTCATTTCACAGTTTTTTTTAAAAACATATTTTGTCGGGGGGGGGGGGGGTTTATTTCCCCTCCCTTTTTAATTTCTAAAAATTAACATGCAACATTCATAACACGACAGTAAATTACATCACATACAAAAAGGAGAAGGTTACAAAACAAAAAGGAAATCACACGACATTGAAATGAAGGATAGTCCATGCGTTCCCGGGTCATTGGGTGGGCAATTGTTCTGTCTCTCTCTCTCTCTTCCTTGGGATGGGGGGGGGTGGACTAAATGATCAGTTCTTTCCAATGGTCCACCCCCCATTTCTCTCTCGCCAGACACTTGTCCTTTGCGTAATCGACCATAACGCCGTCTTGGAGGAGGTTTTGCGCCCTCCTCCTGAGAGTGACCAGGTCTACAGTGGTCTTTTGGTAGACCTTGATGTTCCTCGCCTCCCACAGGACCTGCTTGATAGTATTAACGATCCTCCACTGACGCTGGAGCTCCGGTGTTTTGCATCCTCCACGGGGGCCGTAGAGGACACTCTCAGCAGTCAGGGAGGACCTAGGCAGCAACCTGTTTCGGGAGACAGAAGAAACAACAAGGCCCCAGACCCGTCTGGCCACGGAGCACTCCCAGAACAGGTGGTAGATGTGTTCTGAGTCAGTGCATCCGTGGGGGCAGCGCTCGGTCAGGGCCAAGTGCCGCTTAAACATAAAGGACCTGGTGGGGAGACACATGTGGGCAGACATCCAGGCAATGTCCTTTTGCTTATTGCTTAAACATTTATGTAGGACATTAGCCCAGATTATAGACGGGTCCAGGGTCGTGCTGCCCCTCGGGAGTGTCATGGTCTCCTTTGATCTTAAATGAGCCATGATGATTTTATAGCTCCACGAGGTCAGCCCGGCCCTGGGCAATCCCGCCCCAAAAGCAAAGTCCCTCAGGGCTCGATATGCATATGGGGGGTCCCAGCTGTACGGTATGGTGAGGTCCAGCGCACACAGGCCCATCGTCCTCAGGAAGGGAGTGGCATAGTACCTAGCAAAGGCACCAGAGGCCTTCTCTACCTTCCGAGTATTCTGGACCAGTGCGGCCAGACCCTGCACCAACACGATGGTAACAATGTCTGGAACCCCCCTGCCCCCATTCTGCTCTTCCTTGAAGAGGGTAGCTCTTTTCAATTTTTCCATGGTGCTCCCCCAGACAAAGCGAAAGGCCATTCTAGTAAGAAGTTTACTAGTGGCCTTGTCTGGGGGAAACACCCTCCCCAAGTAGAGACAAATGGGAAGGACTATTGCCTTCAGGACCAGGATCTTACCCGTCTGAGTCAGAGGCCGCACGCCCCAGCTCTGGAGTTTAACCTGGACGTGGCGGAGGGTTTCCTCCCAGCTCAGCCTTCCTTCTCCGTCTGACTGGAAGGTCACCCCCAGGAGCTTGATCTTATCTCTGCGTACAGGGAAAGCAACGGTTAGTGGCTCCCTCCAATGACGAGACAGAAACAGCTCACTCTTGTCCCTATTGACTAGGGCGCCAGTGGCTGCACAGAAGTCATCCAGCACCTTGTTGGCAACGGCGATGGAATGACTATCTGTGCCGACGATGGTGATGTCGTCCATGTACGCCATCACCCTAAGCCGCTCCCCCTGGGCCCCGGGCAGTGGATACCCAGCGATGCCCGGGTTGCCCCTGATGGCCTGAAGGAACGGCTCGAGGTAGATGACGTACAGGAGGGATGCTAGGGGGCATCCCTGCCTGACGCCAGACCTAATGGCAAACGGGGCGGATGGCTGCTTGTTCACAACCACCCTCCCCGAGATGTCCGTCAAGCACATTTTGGTCCAGCGCAGGAGGGAGCTAGGAAAATTAAACCTCTCTAGCACCCTCTCCAAGCACACATGACTTACCCTGTCAAAGGCCTTCTCCTGGTCTAAGCTGAGAAGGCCCAAGGGGGACCCGCGCTCCCCGGAGTGGATTATGACATCCCTCACGAGGAGCAGGTTGTCATTTATGGACCTCCCTGGTATACTGCACGTTTGGTCAGGGCCGACCACCGATGTCATCAGGTGTTGGAACCTCCTCATCAGCGCCTTCGCCATGATCTTATAGTCAGCTGAGAGGAGGTTAATCGGCCGCCAGTGCCGGAGGTCCTTCAGGTCCCCCTTCTTAGGGACAAGAGCAACCGCACTCTGCCTCAGTGAAGCCCCCAACCGTCCCTCCCTGTACGCCGCCCTGAAGACTTCCGCCACGTCCTCCTTCAGGAGATCCCAAAATGCCTGATAAAATTCGGCCGGGATCCCGTCAGGACCAGGAGCTTTATGTTGATTAAGGGAGCGCACGGCCCGGGTGAGCTCCTCGGCGCTCAACTCTGGTTCCCTGCTCTCATCCCCCAGGCGTCTGTCCAGGCAGCCTAGGAAGGTGTCCATGAGAGCCCCATCTGCGGGCCTTATGCTGTATAGACCCGCATAGAACTCCCTGGCCACCTCCCGGACCTCAGCCTCTTCAGACACCACCACCCCTCTGCTGTTATAGAGGGAAGAGATGTTGTTTGCTTTTGACCGTGCCCTGCGGAAGAAGTACCTCGTGCACTTCTCATCCTCCTCAAGGCCCTGGAGTTTGGAGCGGAAGGTGTATTTTTTCCGCTCCTCCCGATAGAGGGCGGAGAGGCTCTGTTTAGCGAGTGCAACCTCGCTGCTTACCTCCAGGCCTCGGGTCTGGAGGAGGCTCAGTCTCTGGAGGGCAGCATTAGCGTGGTCAAAAGCCGCCCTCCTTTCCTTTGCCTTCCTCCGCCCGACTGCCCGGAAGTAGCCCTGCACCCGCTCCTTCACCATCTCCCACCACTCTATCGGGGAGTCAAAAAGATGTTTTAGACTCACCCACTCCAGGTACCGCCTCGAGAAGGAGAGGCACACTTTGGGGTCCTGGAGATGGCTGGTATTCATTCTCCAGAGACCCCTGCCGATGGTTATGGCCTTCTCCCAGACCAGGGACACGGTCACCATGTGGTGGTCCGAGTAGTGCACTGCCCGGATGGAATAGGCGTGCACTCTCAGGCCTGGGGAGAGCAGGAACATATCAATGCGTGAAGAGGAGACACCAGAAGAGCTCACCCATGTATGTTGTGGGGGAGAGGCGCCCCCCGGCGTCGTGGAGGGAGAAATCTTCTATGATAGACCGCAGCTCGTCGCTCGACCGATCTTTCCTTGGTCTGCTGCGGTCTTCATCCCTGAGGGCACAGTTGAAATCCCCCCCCACGACAACCGGCATATTGCAATGTATGATGGTTCTTAATTTTGAAAAGAGGGAGACCCTCTCGGCTACGCTGGTTGGGCCGTACACATTGACCAATCTAAGTGGGGAACCCCCGACACTGATGTCTGTGATGAGGATTCGCCCACTTTCCAAGATGTTATTGCCTGTGATTTTTACAAAAGGATTTTTGGTCAATGTGCCGACCCCATCGGCTCGAGCGACGTTCGAGCCGGACCAGAGAGAGTCCCCCATTCTCCACTCCTCCCTCAGGGTGTCATCCATAGTGCGGAAGGGGATTCCGCACTCCTGGAGTAGGATGACATCCGAGGGGGTCTGCTGCAGAGCGGAGAAGACTGAATGGCGTTTGTTGGGGTCCTTGATACTACGGGTGTTTGAAGTGGTGAGTGTGAGTGTCATGGTAATGTTTATTGTTTTGCTGTGTCATATGATCCGGTATTATTTTTTGCAATGTCTTGACAGATTTTGTTGAGGCGATCCATAACTGTGTCCGGGTTATGAAGGCGCCTACTCACCCCCTGACTCGGTCCGCCCACAGGTCTCCCCTCTTTACTGCCTGGCAGGTTCCGTTCCGGAGAGGTGGGACATGATGGCTTTGCCCCAGGGTCCCCCTTTGCTTCGGAGGGCCCTTGAGAGGAGAGCTGCTGAGTGCTCTTGTTGGGTGCGGGATCGGGGCCAGGAGGTGGCCGGTCATTATTGGCCCTGTTATGAAAAGTGATGGGTCGTGAGAGGGTTTCTTTTTGATGTAATAATGGTGGTGAAGATGGCTTACTAGGGCGAGGTGGAGGTTCTGGCCTGACTATCGGTGGGCTTATGTTCCGAGTGTTGACATTTTTCTGTTGTATTTTATGGGTTGGTAATTTTGTGTGGCGAACTATTGCTGGGTTTGGGGGCTGACCGGGTGGTTCTGTTCTATTAGTTTTGTTGTTTTTCCCTTTCCGTTTCCTATTTGCCACATGCCAGTTTGTAGTTGTATCTAAATCTGTGTCTGCGCTAGAGGAGTCCGACTCCTCCACCATGATGGGGGTGTCAGAGTCAGGCTCCTCTTTCACTGTAGTGACTGTCTGTGTGGGTAATACATCTTCAGAGGGGACTGTGCGTAGGGGAGAACCGGTATCAATGGTGCTTGGGGGGCCTTGTGCGGTGTCTTGTGTGGAAATGATTGTTGCAGGCTGTGGGGGGGGGGTTGTGGTTGGTGTTCGGGTTCTGGGTGCTGGGGTAGGGGTAGGGGTAGGGGTAGGGGTAGGTGGGCGGGGGGGGGGCAGTAGATGGTGGAGGAGGTGCGGTGTTCCTAGCCCTGTTTGCGTACGAGAGTGGGCAATCTCGATAGAAATGCCCACTCTCCCCGCATAAGTTACAGGGCTTTGGGTCCCGGCATGCCCTGGTCTCGTGCTCTCCTCCGCAAGTCTTGCACTTGACCACTGTGCAGGCTGCGGCTAAGTGACCTAACTCACCGCAGTTCCTGCACAGCTTGGGCATGCCGTTGTAAAACACCACACCCCTATCCCTCCCCAGCGTGATAATGCTGGGGATATGGCATACCCCCCCCACTACTGAGGGGTCGGGTTTTAGCTGGACCAGCCACTTCCTGGCCCCGGTCCACACACCGTCCTCATCAAGGACCCTCCTAGCGTCGGATTTGACATTTCCATACCTGCCCAACCACGTCGAAACATCGTGGTCCTGCACAGTCTCGTTGTAGAACTGTACAGTGACCACTTTGTTCTCCGTGTCGGACAGGGGCTCGACCGCAAAGTTGTTGAAGGGACGCCTGTCCTTCCCCTCTCTATAGAGGTTCCAGAACCTCTCCAGTATATTAGGGTTCTTGAAACTAATCTCAAAAATATCCCCTTGACCCGGAACCTTTACCAGGCAGTTGAGGTCAGCTGGCACGAAGCCCATACCTCTCTGTAGCACTGCCCTGCTAAACTCCAGACGGGTCAAACCTGTCACTCTCGTCTCGGGTCGAGTTGGGTTCGGGCCTGCAGCACGACCTGCCCCCCCTGCGGTTGCTGGTCCAGGGGCGCCCTCCGTAGCGGCGCCCTCGGCCCCCTGTCCCGCCGGGGAGCTCCCACTGGTGCTGCCGCCTCCCTCCTCGACCCCCTGGATCCATGTCAGGCGTACGGCGTTATGGCGTCGCGTCCCTGGAACAGGTCTGGCTGCCATCCCCCTTCCTCTCACCAAGGCCGGACTCTGCACTGTTCGAAAAAAAACACAGAGACAGCACTCAGGAGATGGTGTTCCTTCCGGGAGAACCAGAAGAACAGCAACGCAAAGCAGGCTGAAAAGGGACCAGCCGAGGGCCGGCCCCTCACACCGCCGCGTGAGGACCTCCCTTTCTGGTGCAGGCGGCAAGCGTTGATCCTCAGATGGTGTTGAGGTCTGGATCGCCGCCTTCCGTCTCAGGGGGGTCTGCTGCTCCGGTCCTCCCAACTGCCTGCTCCTCAGCTTCGTCCTCCGGGTCTGGCCTGCTGGTTCTGCTGCGGGCCTAGGAGTGTGCACACAAGCCTACAATTAGGTGAGGTAACTGAGCCCAAGCATGTCCTTCAGGGTGACAATAAATTAAGTTGTTAGTTGCAAAAAAAGAAGAAATCTAATGCACTTCGCACAGTGCTTGGGCGTTCTGCTTCTCCTCACAATTAGTGTAAATCTCTTATGCATTTGGTTAATACGCTTTTTTTGTTGCCCTTTTTTCTAATAGTCGTCACGGTTTAACAAGCTTCCATCACAATGATGAAATATGTAACCGGACACCAAATGCAATAAGATGGGACAGAAAGCATCTAGACACAGGTGCCATTGAGGGTGAATAAGGATGACTTCAAAAAGAAGGCTACTGGACAGTACAAAAAGAAGGCTACTGGACTCTGGACTGGCCGTTTATGAAGACAAATGAGCATTTTAGTATCGTTCAGGATTTAAATGTCAAGTGTAGATGGGCTGAATGGCTTGTTCTTGTCATAAAACGGTCAAATTTTTTTTATAAAAGAAAGAAAAACAAAATGACTGACATGCTACATCTATCCAGACAGTCCGAATGGATCATCTTAATGGGTGTGTGTAAGAATAACAGAATTGACTCTTGGGAACAGAAATATTGATTGTTAAAATTAGTTCAAGGTTACCCTTTTTTATTTTTTCAGAGTAGACAAAGACATTTGTCATTGGTACTAATATGTGGGCTAGCAGTACACTTTGAAACTCATTTTCTTTTAGTTTTATAAACAGTTTTGGTGTTCCTCAGGTGAAACTTTCTTACCCTTGCCATGCCTCCAAATGTTTTTATTTTATTTTTTAAAAGGCATAAATAAACTGTGAAATGGCTCCATGGAAGTATATACATAATTGGTACATCTCTAATTGACTAAGATTCCTTGTGAGTATTCATGGTTCTGCATGTTGAATCATTTGAAGAAAGGTTATCGTTATCTCCAGCTACCCCACTGCATTTACCCGTCACATGCCAGTGACCCTGATGATGTCGTTAGCTGGATATAATAGAATCTTAACCCTTGTGTTGTCTTCATATTATGTATGCACCCCATGTCGACAGGGTCAAAAATTACTTTTTTAAAAATGCAAAAAAATTTAAATTAAAAAAAGGCATTGTTTAACTAATTTTTCGAATGGCAGGGTGAGGGTCACTCTAAGAAAAGTAATCCAATTTCTCGCTGGAAAAATTTTTATTTAGGGGGGTTTCACTGCTGTTAAAAAAGGTCATTTTTGGCTCAAGGACAACACGAGGGTTAAAGGACAAGCTCGTATTTCAATGACATTTTATTTTACCATGTTGTGAGCTGTGGGGTAAAAATGTATCTGAAAGGTGAAGGAGATGGTTCCTCCAAGTGCTGGCATTCTTATGCCGTGTATTTGATCACTTTGGTATTTATTTGTTCTTCAGGATTGGCAAAAAGGACATACTGGAGAAAGTTTTGTGATTCGATTGGGAACACAACCCCAGTAGGAGAGGTGTGGGGGATGATCAGAAAAATGGGAGGGGACAGAAGGGAGTGGAGTTATCCAGTGTTAACAGATGGAAATGAAGTAGCAGTAACTAATAAAGAAAAAGCTGAGTTATTGGCCAACACGTTTGTTAAGGTACACAGTTCAAATAATTTGTCGGAGGAGGGAAGAAGGGGCAGGGAGAAAACTAAATCTGAAAACATGGAGGTGTTAAGGAGAAAGGAAAATACTGGAGATGAACAGAGTGTCCCATTTACTTTGTGGGAGTTAAAAAGGGCGCTGGCTAAAGCTGGTATGACTGCACCAGGGAAGGATGAAATATGTTATGTGATGATAAAGAACTTAAGTGCAGAAGGTCTGAACAAATTGTTATTGCTGTATAACAAGGTGTGGGATGAAGGTAGAATATCTGAGAGTTGGAAGGAGGCGGTCATTGTTCTTATAAGGAAGCCAGGGAAAGATGCAAGCAAACCTACAAACTATAGACCAATTGCATTAACTTCTAACATATGCAAACTGATGGAACGAATGGTAAATGAAAGATTGATGTATTCTCTAGAGAAAGAGGATATAATTTCAGGGTGTCAAAGTGGATTTAGGAAAGGGAGGGGTACTTTGGATCCAATAGTATGTCTAGAAGATGAAATAAGGAAAGCGCAAATTAATAAAGAAACAGTAGCAGCAGTTTTCTTTGATGTAGAAAAAGCGTATGATATGTTATGGAAGGAGGGGCTTCTGATAAAGTTACATGCAATGGGAATTGGAGGTAAGGTTTTTAACTGGGTAAAGGACCTTTTGAATAAAATAACTATCCAGGTTAAGGTAGGATCTGAAATGTCCAATAAGTATGAGGTTGAAAATGGGACACCGCAGGGGAGTGTGATAAGTCCTATATTATTCTCTATTATGATAAATGACATATTTGGAAATGTATCAGTAGATATGGGAAGATCATTATTTGCAGATGATGGGGCTATGTGGAAAAGAGGTAGAAATTTGAACCACATAATTAGGAAATTGCAAGAAGGAATAAATCAAGTTGAGATGGGGAAGAAATGGGCTTTTAAGTTCTCAGTTGAAAAGACTAAAGTAATGTTCTTCACAAGAAAGAGGATTAGAGGAAATACTCATTTGAAAATATATGGAAATAATTTAGAGACAGTAGAATCATTTAGATTCTTAGGAGTGTATTTTGATTCCAGACTAACATGGAGGGAACACATTAAATGTATTATGGATAAATGTAAAAAGGTTATAAATGTGATGAGATGCCTTGTAGGCTTGGATTGGGGAGCTGATGTAGCATCCTTGAAATGTATATATGTAGCACTAATTAGATCAAGGCTGGACTATGGGAGTGTTGTATATGGATCTGCAGCAAAAACTGCACTTGCAGGATTAGATGTGATCCAGGCCCGGGCTCTCAGATTGTGCATAGGGGCAACAAGAACATCACCTGTGTGCGCCATACAAGTAGAGACAGGAGAAATGCCGCTGAATTTACGCAGGAAGCAGCTCAGAGTCAACTACTGGATGAATTTGAAGGGGCATGGAGATAACCACCCAACCAAAAAAAGTACTACAGGCCAGCTGGGAAAGGGAGGGAACAGTAAAATCAAGTTTTGGCTGGACAGGGGATGCAGCAGCAAGAGACCTGGGAGTGTATGGGATGGAGTTCTGCCCGACGGTGATGTGGCCTACAACCCCTGTGTGGGAAAAGGAGACACTGATGGTAGATTTAGAGCTGCTTCAAGATAAGGCAAGGAAAAATGTGGATTTAGTACAAGAGTTTTCTAGCTATACAGAATGTAAATACACAGGGCATGTTCATGTGTATACGGACGGATCAAAAGATCCAATAACAGACAGCACTGGCTCTGCAGTTGCAGTTCCTAGCCACAGAGTTGCAGTTGCAGTATGCAAAAGGACATCAAACTCCTTAAGTGTATATACTGTTGAGTTGTATGCCATTTGGATGGCTTTAGAGTGGGTTGAGCAAGTCAAACCTCAAAGAGTTCTGATCTGTAGTGACTCAGCATCTGTTCTATACAGCCTAAAGCTAGGCACATCCAAAAAACGACAAGACCTACTATTTGAAGTAAAAGAAATGCACTCGAGAATAATAAGACAAGGCATTGTGGTCACATTTATTTGGGTTCCTGCGCACACGGGCATTATGGGTAATGAGAGAGTGGACAACCTAGCCAAACAAGCTGTTAAAAAAGAAAACATAGACACTATAATAAAACTTTCAAAATCAGAAGGAAAGGGTATTGCATGGAAGAAAATGAATGAAGAGTGGCAGCAACAATGGGATCAGGAGTTAAGAGGAAGACAGCTACATGCAATACAGAGTAGAGTAGGCACTGGAAGAAGCAGGGGAGGAAATAGAAGAGAGGAGGCAGTGATGACCAGACTAAGAATAGGACACACTAACCTGAACGGGACTCTCCACATTATAGGGAAGCATCAAAATGGATTATGTGACCATTGTCAGACACCAGAAATAGTACAACATGTACTTGTTAACTGTAAGAAATATATACTAGAACGTAATGACATGATGGAGGGAATAAAAAGAGCAGGGCTAACAGGAGGAGATGTAAAGGGCATATTGGAGTGTGGTGGAAGTGGACAAGGCAGGAAATGTTTGATCAGCTTTCTTAAGAGAACAGGACTAATAGGAAAAATATAACAAACCGGACAATGTAGGAGCTAACTAACTAACTGAAGATGGCAGGGCTAAATGGAACCACGTGACAACGTTGCCTTTCTAGTTCTTATATAGTTCTGTGATCTTTCCCCGGAGAGAATTATACTACATTCACTCCGGTCAAGCCAACCTCCATTTCGAAAAAGATGGTCAAGCTAGCCCCCACGTTCTTTTGTGGTTCGCAATATACTAGGCATTCAACGGTAAGAGCATGTAAGAATTGATTTCAAAATAAAAGTGAAGTTCCGGTGAACGTGAAAAGACGTGAAAGTAATTTCACATTCATTTAATAAATCAATCAGTCTGTCAGTAAACAATGAATGAATTAATAAATGAATAAATAAATAAATAAATAAATAAATAAATAAATAAATAAATAAATAAATAAATAAATAACATACATACATCCATACATAAATAAAACAAAATGAATAATTATTAAATAATAAAATGAATAATTCTTTTTAAAAAAACAACTACCACCTGCAAACTGTTCCAGAGAAAAATTGAGGCTTTCTCATTTCAATTGTGTGAATAATTACTCATTAATAAAAAATAATTAACTTAATAATAAAGAATACATTTTCAATCTGACCAATCTGACTTCAAAATGACCACCTCAGTGTCCCTCAGACCATTTCAGGACATTCTGATGTGGAATTTCAAAATTAAAGCCCTCTAAAATGTCATATTAGAGCTGTGTTTCTTCTAAATTCAGATTGATATTAAAAGGAAACTTTCTGTTTTCACTGACCAATTTCACTTCAGAATGATAGAAGAACGCCTCATAGTGTCACTCAGACAACCTCTGGACATTCTGATGTGGAATTTTAAAATTAAAGCCCTCTAAAATGTCATATAAGAGCTGTGTTTCTTCTCAATTCAGATTGATATTAAAAGGAAACCTCCTGTTTTCACAAAAACATTTCACTTCACAATGATAGAAGAACACGTCAGAGTGTCAATCAGAGAACCTCAGGACAATCTGATGTGGAATTTCAAAATTAAAGCCCTCTAAAATGTCATATAAGAGCTGTGTTTATTCTATATTCAGATTGATATTGAAAGGAAACTTCCTGTTTTCACTGACCAATTTCACTTCAGAATGATAGGACACCACCTCAGAGTGTCACTCAGACAATCTCATGACATTCTGACGTGGACCTTCAAAATTAAAGCCCTCTAAAATGTCATATAAGAGCTGTGTTTCTTCTAAATTCAGATTGATATTAAAAGGAAACGTCCTGTTTTCACTGACCAATTTCACTTCAGAATGATAGCACACCACCTCAGAGTGTCACTCAGAGAACCTCAGGACATTCTGATGTGGAATTTCATAATTAAAGCCCTCTAAAATTTCATATAAGAGCTGTGTTTCTTCTAAATTCAGATTAATATTAAAAGGAAACTTCCAGTTTTCACAAATCCATTTCTCTTCAGAATGATAGAAGAACACCCCAGAGTGTCACTCAGACAATCTCAGGACATTCTTATGTGGAATTTCAAAATTACAGCCCTCTAAAATGTCATATTAGAACTGTGTTTCTTCTAAATTCAGATTGACATTAAAAGGAAACCTCCTGTTTTCACAAAATAATTTAAATTTATTGTTATCAACGATTTATTTATAAGATTCTCTCGTTAGACACAAAAATAATAATAAGAAGAATTTTTTATATATTTTTTTATCTATACATCTTTTTTATATGTAATGTACAGTGCCAGTCAAAAGTTTGGACACACCTACTCATAGAAGGTTTTTTTACATTATTCCATGTTTTCCACATTTTGGAATAGTAAAGACATCAAAACTATGAGATAACACAAATTAAATTATTTAAAGGCCAAAAAAAACTGTTAAACAAATAAAAAAAGTCATATATTTTAGATTCTTCAAAGTAGCCACCCTTTGCCTTGATAACGGCCTTGCACATTCTTGCCATTCTCTCAAACAACCTCTGTGGTAAACAGTTATTCCACAGGTAAACAGGTGATGCCATCATGACTCTATATAAAAGGATATCAAAAGACTCCTGATATCTTATTTCCAGGTACTCTTAGAAGCGATACTATAACCTCTGCATTTGATTGGATCTCTATGGGAATTGGGGGGTGGGACTAGATTTAGCTTTAAATTACACTGGAACAGTATGGAACACATGGTTGGCTAAATGGCTCTAAGTCATCAAGGGTCTGACGTATCAAACAAGCCTTAAACCATCACTCTGCTGCCAGAAATACAGTAGATATGGATGGATAACTTTAAGGGTTGTTTCTCCTGACAAATTTTCCTATTGAACTCTATGGAAAAATAAGTCAGGAGAAACCCTTCAAGTTATTTTTTGGTCTTTGCATAATTTAATTTGTGTTATCTCATAGTTTTGATGTCTTTACTATTCCAAAATGTGGAAAACAGTAGAAATAACAGAAAAAAAACCTTCTATGAGTAGGTGTGTCCAAACTTTTGACTGGTACTGTATTTAAACTTTGAATTCACAATACACAAATGTTTTCCTATTTAGTTATTGTCATGCGGTGAGTGTGAATGCGAGGCAACGGAGAAATGCAGACAACCCATGCAGACTGGGACAGTTGAATAATTTACAGCTAAATAATGATGTCAAGGATGAAAAGGGTTTAAGCGCACAAGCAGCAATTCCAGCTGTCTTCCCTGGCTTGTTCCAGGTCTTCCGTGTCCATGCCCAGGCACTGTTCATGGAACCATCTTTCACATTTGTCACTTTGGATCTATAAAATCACAAGGTGGAAATCTCTTAGATGATTTTCAGGCTACTTTCACAAATTTCGACCTGTCCGTATTTTTCAACAAATGTTACCCACTATGTAACTACAGTATGTGTGTTCATATAATTTGTATGAATAGTCACAATGAAGAAATTTAGTTTACTGTCAATATGTCGGTGTATCTAAATACTCAGCTTCACAGTTTACAATTTCTACAGCTTTCATCTACAATTTATTTTTCATCTACAATCTATTCTGCTTTCACAACATCAGCAGAGCTACTGCAAATGCTACTATCTCAGAGTGTAAAGGGAATAGAACTAATATGATGATGCAGCTTTTATCCCAGTTTAATCCAAGCCCATTTGGCCACCTCTAAACACCTTAAAGCAGCTTGCCTTATCCTGAGATTGTCTGAGTGACACTTTGAGGTCTTCTTCTATCATTCTGAAGTGAACTGGTTTTGTGAAAACAGGAGGTTTCCTTTTAATATCAATCTGAATTTAGAAGAAACACAGCATTTATATGACATTTTAGAGCGCTTTAATTTTGAAATTCCACATCAGAATGTCCTGAGATTATCTGAGTCACACCGTGAGGTGGTGTGGTATCATTCTGAAGTGAAATAATTGTTCACTGAAAACAGGAGGTTTCCTTTTAATATCAATCTGAATTTAGAAGAAACACAGCTCTTATATGACATTTTAGAGGGCTTTAATTTTGAAATTCCACATCAGAATGTCCTGAGGTTCTCTGAGTGACACTCTGACGTGTTCTTCTATCATTCTGAAGAGAAATGGTTTTGTGAAAACAGGAAGTTTCCTTTTAATATCAATCTGAATTTAGAAGAAACACAGCTCTTATATGAAATTTTAGAGGGCTTTAATTTTGAAATTCCACATCAGAATGTCCTGAGATTATCTGAGTGACACTCTGAGGTGTTCTTCTATCATTCTGAAGTGAAATTGGTCAGTGAAAACAGGAAGTTTCCTTTTAATATCAATCTGAATATAGAAGAAACACAGCTCTTATATAAAGTCTTAGAGGGCTTTAATTTTGAAATTCCACATCAGAATGTCCCGAGATTGTCTGAGTGACACTGGGATGTTCTTCTATCATTCTGAAGAGAAATGGTTTTGTGAAAACAGGAAGTTTCCTTTTAATATCAATCTGAATTTAGAAGAAACACAGCTCTTATATGACATTTTAGAGGGCTTTAATTTTGAAATTCCACATCAGAATGTCCTGAGGTTGTCTGAGTGACACTATGAGGTGGTCATTTTGAAGTCAGATTGGTCAGATTGAAAATGTATTCCTTATTATTAAGTTAATTATTTTTTAATAATGAGTAATTATTCACACAATTGAAATGAGAAAGCCTCAAATTTTCTCTGAAATAGTTTGCAGGCGGTAGTTGTTTTAAAAAAATAATTATTCATTTTATTAATAATTATTCATTTTGTTTTATTTATGTATGTATGTATGTATGTATGTATGTTATTTATTTATTCATTCATTCATTGTTTACTGACTGACTGATTTATTGAATGTATGTGAAATTACTTTCACGTCTTATCACGTTCACCGGATCTTTTATTTTGAAATCAATTCTGACACGCTCTTACCGTAGAATGGCTATTGGCTAGTATATTGCGAACCACAAAAGAACGTGGGGGCTAGCTTGACCATCTTTTTTGAAGTGGAGGCTGGCTTGACCGCAGTCTACATTCTGTGGTGACGGTATTCCACTAACTTACTGAATATCTGGGGTTAGAGCCACTCCTGTGTCACCACAGTAGATCTGACATTGCCTAAGATTACACTGAACGTCGTTATGGTATACAGTATGGTAAGTTAAATTATTTCCGTTATAGGTATCGGTCCTGTGGTTTTGTCATTTTATAAAATAATGTTGCATATCAGATCCCACTGACGTTGTATGGATAATTGCAGATATGGTTAACTTAACGTTAGCTAGCTAACGGAACTGCTACTTGCTGACTAGCTAGCTAGCTAGTTACACTAACTTAGCAAGTTGCTCATTTGAGTGCTTTCTGTAGCTAAGCGCTGATGCTGTCGAGCTAATCATTAATTGGCCTAATCTAACAGGATTTTAGTTGACAGATTAAAGATAAAAAAAGTTTTATAGCTTCATGTTAGTTATAAATCGACTTAACGTAAAACTGGTAACGTTAACTGGTCATTTTACAAACAGTGTCTTGATCGGTAGCATAAGGGCTTGCAGTGTCGGTATCTAGCTTAGCTATTAAGCTACAGCTATTACTGGGACCTTTCGGTTTCCATTACTTAACGTTAGCTACGTTAACTTACTGAGAACCGGTTTAACGTTATAATTTGCATTATTCAGATGTAGAGAATACATGTGCAAATACAATAGTTTACTAAATCATGTTCAATAAATCAATGTTAAATTGGAATTGTACAGGGTAGATTGTACATGAAGTTATCTAGCTAGTTGCTTAGAAAATGTAGCTAACGTGCTTGCTAATAATTGGTTGCATTGTTAGCTTGTATCGCTGTACCAGGACTGGTCATCCAAGACCAAGGTGACAGATATATCCTGATGTCGATGTAGCATTAGCTAACAGTGTAAAGCATGGATGTGCAAACGCTAGGTTTGAGTGCGCCGGACTTGTCGGTCCACACTGCATCCGCTGCAGCGGGATGAGTCATTCTCTCCGTTGTCTAAGCCATAAGCACCAAAAATAGCAATATGTCCGTTTTTCCGTCGACTTTTCTTCGATGGCGGCGTCTCATTTTAATTAAGCTGGTCGGCTATATTAAAAGCTGTAGACTGTTTATCTGTGCTTTTCTAATTTACTGTCATATAGAACGGACATACCTGCCATGGAAAAACATATCTCTATATCATTCATATTACAGAACCGTCAACTCGTGCAACGTCTTGACAATTGGAAAATATTACCATTATGGAAACATGATCTCCACAGAATAAAGTACCACTCAAGTATAACGATGTTGCAAAGACCTAGAAGTGATCAGTGTAGATTCAATACATCCAGAGACTAATTTAGAGTCTTCCTCAGTCAGAGGTAGCTAATAGTAGCCTACGGATGATGTAGCCTATGATACCATAATAATAACCTCATATCATGCCTTAGTTTATTGAAGAGCTTACGAAATATGATATAAGCCTGTTGTCAGAGAACCTTACGCTACGGCCTGATAAGCATATGCAAACCAAGGGGCCAGCTTTCGGCTCTCAACCTCACGTCGCCCTCTGCTGATATCTATAAACGTGCACTCATATATTGATTTTAACTCTGTGCGTTAAAATGTATTTAAAAATGGCTTATCTTTCTGTGTTCAAATATTTTTATTACCACACAGACTATTTTTATTTTTGTTTATTCTGGCCTAGCCTACGTCTTATTTTCA